>PVJA010003644.1:0-92893 GCA_004027025.1 Myocastor coypus
TGCGCCACCATGCCCGGCAAGAAAGGAAACTTTTGCTCAGCTCAAAATGCTGAAGTCTTATTTGGGTTTGAACCAATCAGAATTATACAAGTTTGAGATGGGAACATTACATCAACCTCATTTGTTTTTTACCATCAGTAATACATACTACGTACAGCATTTTGCGCTGGTTTCTATTCTGGCATTTTACATATGCCATGCCAGTTAATTCAGTCATCAGTAACCCTGTGAAGTAGGCATTGTTATTTGATTTTTAGAAACAACAGTAAGCCCGGGAAGTAGCAATTGCTGTGTTCATTAGAAAAGCGATGCTTGTGACATGTTAAGTCACACACCCATAAGGTCATAGCAGGGTTAGATCTCAAAGTCTGGTCTGCCTGATATGGATGTTGGTGTTCATTATCCATTTACCAGGTACCCTCATACAAATCCCATTCTCCCATTTACTGTTGTAACATGGAAAATGGGGCCAGTTAGTCCCAATGGCAGGGGTAGTTACTGTCATATAGGATCACCCTGGAATGATGTGCAGAGTGTGAACAGAGCCTTCTGCTCCACATACCACACCTTTTCCATCCCTAGCTACTATCTCTCAACCCTTTGTCTTATAGTTAGGGAAATAGGAACTGAGAATGGCGCCATGATTTAGCAAGGCCAAATAGCAAGATAAGAGCAGAGCCCAGCTTTGCAGCCTCACAAGCCGGTTTGTGTTCTGTTGTCCCCATGTAGCAAAGGAAACCTGGTTGTGAGTTATATGCCCAGTGTGAGTGAGGACCCAAACCAGAAAAGATAGGAGTGCAGACTGCCCAGTGAAGAGACCTTCAGCTCTTCGCATTCATTTTGTCAGAATGTCCTCCACCATTTGAGATAATTAGTTGATCTGTTAGCCAAGTATGTATCACAGAACTAAGGTGAGTGTGCCCAGCCCTGGGGCCTCATCCTTAATCTGCATCACGAGTGTCTGAGGAGGCTTGGGAATAGCAACTCTCCCTCCCCTAGCATAGACCTCAAAAGAGCCAAAGTAAATAGAGTTTTCACCTCAACAGCTGTATTTATTCTGGGCTGTTTCTCCACCTACGACACCCATTTGCTGTCCTCAGAGCTTCTGAACCTGTTTATTTTCAACCTCCCCGAGGAGCCAGCTGTTGTGTTCCTGTTTCACAGAAGAAGAAGTCAACAAGCCCTTCCGAAGGCAAGCAAGGCCATTGTGAGAGTGGAAAGGCTGTGACCCGAAGGAGAACTGGTCAACCCGGCTGCAGCACACTGTGCTGCCTTCGAACATCTTATTCAAGTAGATCAAAAGCTAGAATTGCAGACAGAACTTGAACACTGAACATTACACAAAAAGAACTAAGGAACCATGTAAGCTTTGGGTTTAAATGCTGTCAAGTAGTTCCAAGTAAACAGAATGTTGTCCCTCAGCAGGCTGCTCTCAGCTCTTTGAATTTTTGTTTGAGCTCCAAGTGTGTGTGTGTGTGTGTGTGCACGCACATGCTAGCTAATATCTGAAAATGGAGCTTGCCTAAACGTTCAGGTTTTAGTCTCTTCTGAATCATCAGAGCTGCCAGCATGTGTTTGCCCTGGGCCATCACGGGATGCAGGGCAAGTCGTGCCCTTCCAGGTCACACCAGTCCTTTGTGCCTCTGATTTCTTCGCCCACTCTCAGGTCTCTTTGAGTCTTCAAGATTTCTGTGCTGCTTTGCTCACCCTCGCCCCCCTCAGCTGTATGCTTCCCCCCCCCCCACGTGAGTGTTCCACTGACTGTTGTAAGCACAGAGGAAGATGCGACCCATGAGGACTCCCGTGGCTGTCGTACTTGCTGGTTCACGGCAGCATAGCTATGTGAGATGCCCCACTTGGGACTCAGAGCAAACTACCAGCTATAATGTAGTTCTCACGCTTATGCTACAAATGGGAAGATGCCTTTCAGACAACTTAGACGGTCAGCCAGAAGGCGTCTAGCTAGTGAAGACCCTGCCTGAGCTCTTCCCGTGGAAGCGCGGGCTCCCAGGGAACTAAGACATGAGCAAGCTAGGTCACCAGTCCTACCAGCTCAGGGCCCGTTCCAACATAGCATCCTATTTCAAGTTTCTTCTCAGAGGAAAAGAAAACAGAAAGTTTGAAATTCAGTCACCAACACACTTGGTGACAACATTCACCTGCTTTTTCACCCTGTTGTCCCAGGTCGCAGAAGAGGGATGGTGCCAGCCTCGCTGCAGCTCGCTAGGGACTCTAAGGAGACACAGTGCTTTCACCCTTGTTACTCTCCTTTACCTGACAGTGAGGCTCTTAGCCGTGCTCACAAGTCCACCCTGCTCCAAGTTTCTGGCCAGCCTTCCTCCGGGCAAGGTAGAAGAGCAAGCTAACTGCACGGCCACCTCGCCTGGAATAATGGTTAACAGCAGCAGTCAAACAACAAAAAATCGACAATCGCTAACGGCAGTACTAGAGGTTACACTGGCTAAGCTATTTCTACATACTAGAGGCTATGACATAATTTAAATGCTTTCCTTCTTTTAGGTATAAGCTGTGGTTGGAAGCAGTGAATATTTAAATAAAATATTATTATAGTGAAAGACTCACTGCCATTAACTGCCCCAGAATGCCTTGCCTTGCGCTGAGCATGCTCCTCCCCTTCTGGGTGCTGCTTCCTGCAGCCGCTCTAGAAGTCCCCTTCCTGGGAGCGTCTTCAGTTGGTCCTTCGCTACTGCCTCAGCATCCTGATGGGTTTAGAACGTTGAGCCTTCATTGTCCTCCTTACTTTGGGAAAGAGCCTGCCTGGGGCAACGTTGGTGACTAAGGCGGGTAAGGCTTTTGGGGCCTGCAGCCCTGCTGGACAGTGCTCAAGAGCAGCCTTTGCTGTAGTTGTAATCAAGCCTCCTAAAGTTGCTAGTCACCCCCACCTCCGACAAAAGCAAATTCTACCAAACAACATTTTTTAAATGTATTCATTTAGTAATTTTATAACATGGGTGAATCTTTTTTTTGGTAGAGGGTGTTGCTGTGCAGCTCAGACTCATAGTGATCCTCCTGTCTCAGCCTCTCCAGTGCTGAGATCACAGGAATGTACCACTGTGCTCGGTATCTGTGGCCAGCTTGGCATGCCCAGGGTGGGGCTGGTACAGCATCTGGTTCTGGGGATCGAACCCATGTTCTTGTGCTTTCCAGGTAGGCGCTTAGACTATGGAGCTATCTCCCTGACCCTATTAGCTGTCTTTTATACTGTACATTTCATACAAGAGAACTGATGTGAAACATTTGCATATCTGGTTTACCTAACATCATAAGCTCAAGATGCATCCATTTTCCTAAGAATGACTCAGTTTATTCTTCCTTGCAGCAGGATGGCACACCACTGTGTAGGAATAACCCGCTTCTTTGTCCCTGTACCTGTTGAATGGTGCAAGGGCTCTTTTCAAGATTCAGTGATTACGAATCATGCTGCTATGAATAGGGTGGATGCATCATTGTGGGATGATATCTTCAACTCTTCAGAAGACTGTAGAAGGGGCATCGCAGAGGCAGATGGATCTCCATGATGGTTTCCATAGCAGCTGTGCTCTTTTACACTCTCATCAACAATGAAGGATGGCTCACCCCCCCATCCCCTACTCCATCCCCCAGCCACCACCCCATCCGAAACTCCCCATCCCCACAGCCTTGTCAGCATTGGTTATTGGTTGATTTCCTGATGATATCCAGGTAGCCATTCTTTCTGGAGTGAGGTAGAATCTCAGTATTGTCTTAATTTATACTTCTTGAATGGCCAACAACATCAAATGTGTTTGGCCATTTGTACTTCTTCATCTCAAAAAATGAGGCACTTTTTCTAAAAATTTCCTGTGAAACAGTCTTGTAAGAAAGAGACTGTGTCTCCAGTCAGCAAAGCTCAAGCATACTTAGTAACTGTTGCAGAAGATTTGGGATCCCTAACCTCAGGGAGTTTCTCTTATACTACAGTCCTATTTGTCTTTTCCTGTGAGAATTGAGGATTGGGGCATGGGTACAAAAGGGTGGATGCTCTGGCTATCCTTATGGTAAATCACAAAGTGTCCTTCATCTCAAACCCAGAACATTTGCATTGTCTATTAGATGCACAAATTGAAACACTCATCTGTGTTTGCAAGAAGAGTAACATCTGGGATCCTGTGAAACCCTTGACTGATTCTAGGTTTTCCTTTTACCAAACAGAAATAAGTTTTGGGACTTTTGTCTTCAATTGCTAGGATTTATGACATCTGATTTTTCATCTCAGTTGATAGTTTGGAAGTTATGCCCCATATTCAAGAATAAATATCCACTATAAAGCACATTTCTGGCATATACATTCCTGTTATACCTTGTTCCAGAGATAACCCCTCATCCATCCATCTGTCCATCCGTCTGTCTGTCTATCCATCCCCATGTTTATGAAACACATATCTGTCTTGTTCTTATCAGCTTTTCCTAGGGTATGAAATCATTCTTTGAACTCCAGCTCCTATTGCTCACAGGATTGTGGCAGGGATTCATTAAAAATAATGGATGCAAAGACATCTACACAAATGATCCCAACTTTTTCTAGAAAAAAAATGATCCCCACTATTAGATTGCATCTGAAATACTGGAATATTTATTTTTTGACCACATAATCTTAACTCTCATTCCTAGAGGTTCTTAGTTGGTTCAACTGAGGGCCCAAATAATATTATTCGTATAATATTATATATACAATATAGATGATATACCATTAATATTTTTTGGTTCTTTAAGTAGTCCTCAGGCTTCTTCGAGAAACACTGGTGTTTAGGATAAATGGATGCTTCTTCAAATCTACCCCAGAGCCTTCACTGCTACATCCTTGATTACCACTTACACTATCACCCTCTGGACTGTGCTTTATATCCTACAAGACTAAGCATCTTGGAATCTTTTCTTTCTTTCCTCTATATTTTGAGCATTTTCTTTTCTGTGTAGGCTAAATAACCTTGACTCATCCTTCAGCTCCGATGTCCCCGCTTCTTACAAATCTTTCTTTTAGTCCAGATAGGAGATGTATTGCAAAATTGCTGTACTTGTCTGTATCATTTACGTCTCCTTTGTACTAAAATTATCTACACACATGTCTGTGTGCATTGCCAGACTATAAAATTCTGACAGGGAGATATTTTTCAGTTCAACCCTATACAGGAAACCTTTAAGGGAGAGAGTAGTGTCTGGTTTACAGGAGGCACTAGAGTTTGGAATTAATTTTTGTTCAATAAATGAAAGAATGGTTTAATGAATGAGTTAGTGAACTCATTTATAGGTAGCCTTTAATGTAAAGTCTCAACAATGATTTATAATTTTCTTCAAAAGATTTCATTTTGCTAATATGAGATAAGAAATGTGAAATGTGAGGAAAAGACAGAGAGAGAGAGAGAGAGAGAGAGAGAGAGAGAGAGAGAGAGAGAGAGAGAGAGAATTTACCATGATCTCTTCATTTTACAGAGAAGGAAGCTAAGGTTGAGAAAGGATGACAGATTTACAAGGCATTGTGCTATTTGTTAGTGGCAAAGCAAAATCAGAAGCTTCATCTCTGTCCTCTTAGTCCCAAGTTTTTCATACCAATCAGTCCTTCTGCAAACCTGGATCCCTCCTAAGAGCTCAGCGGACCCATTCACCTTCTGGCTTTCACCTCCTTCATTTGCTGGTGCTCCTGTGGTCACCTCATATTGTAGGAATCATTTGTAGGTTCTGTTTACATAAATTTGTCTTCAGTGCATGCCCAGTATTAGGTCTTTTTCTTTTTTTGTATAAAGTATTTTTCTGTGTTTATTTTGACAATTTCGACTTTTGTTGTTGTGTGGTATGAGTCAAATTTCTCATCATGGCTGACTAATCTCTGAATGAATAGATATGTCTGGTGCCTTTACTACTAGTAGGGAGGGCTGCAAATGTGAAATATTAATAAATAAAGTGTCCTTGGTTCTCCAGATCCATCCAAAGCACAGTCATCCCCATCTGTGCTTCCTCTCTCACTTCTATAATCGGGTGTGGAAAATATTTAACATCATATTGAGTCCTCTAGTTTAAATCAGTACACATAATAAATTGATTGCACGGGGGTGTTTAATTCGCCTTGCAGCAGAACACTTTATCTTTGCTGGACAGCCTGGCTGTAGTTTAATAAATGTTACAAAAAGGCCCTTCGAATAGCTCTTGTGTGATATGAGGTCCAAACCGTGTCTATGAATAATGTATCAGGCAAGGGTCTTGTTTCTGTTTATGAAATTATATTATGGAGACCGCTAGAGATAGACCTGTTTGCCAGTCATAAAATCCTAAGAAATTCTAGCTAGGCATGGCAAGAGAATATTGTTGCTGTAATTTTTCAAACATATGGCTAAATTTAGGGGAATTTATTAACTTCTTGTGTTGTATCCAAAAGTTTTCAATTATCAACAGAAGATGGCATACCAGCCCAATTACTCCTGACGGATTCCAGTAAAGAATTCCAAGTAACCATAGTTGTGTGGGCGTTCTGTGGTCTGAAATAACAGGAATCAGTGAAAATTTCAAGCATAAATACACAACGGAGATGATTTACATATCACAACCAGACAAACGTATCCCATTGAGCCGAATGTGCTTTTGACAGGAAGCAGGGAGTTTTGGGCCACCTCCCAAAGCCTGATTCCCAGCACTGTAAACTATTTGAGATGCGTTTTGTTTCCAGTTTTGCAACAGACGTTTCCAACAGCTTATTTGCTTCATGTGTCAACAAACTGAAAAAAACAGTGCCTCTTACATAAGTGAATCAGAAACGTGCACAGCTATTGTTAGGGAGCTGGTTACCCCTCTCCTTGGACACAAACGTAGGCTGCGACAGGAAAGCAGGCTTCACGAGACGCAGTAGGACCCCTCGACTCCTAGGTAACATCCATCCTCATTGGTTTGAGATCCTTTATCTTCTAAACAATTGTTTATTTGTAGAGTGATTGCACAAGTCAGAAAACAGGCAAGTGTAAAGGGCCAAGAGGAGTTGGGCAGCTTCAGGAAAACACATGCTGCCTGCCTTGGAGGGGAGTCAACCCTGGGGATGAGGCCAAAGGAGATTCCTCAAGGCACATTCCTGGCTGCCGGGGTCCTGTGGCTGCAGACTCCATTGCTTTTGTTTACCCAAATATTACCAGAAACTACCATGCCCATCTGTGCAAGTGGCAGTTGCTTCCGCTTAATCACTCTTAAATTGACTCAGTTCCTGTCACCACTGGCCCTTGAATGCTTCTTCACCTTTTAAAAGTCAGAGATGTAAGCTCCACTGCCGGGCTTTCAATGTCAAAATAATTTTTTTGGTCTTCTATCACAGTTTGGATCATAGTTAATAATTTCTTTATTTATTCTTTTGATCCTGGGATTCAAACTCAAGACCTTGTGCTTGCCACGCAGGCACTTAGATCACTGGGCTATCTCCCCGGATTAAGTCAGCCCATTTAAATGGTAACCTTACTAACGAGCACCTTCCCAAAAATATAGAAGCATAATACTGTAGAATGCAGAGCTGGGCAGCATGATTCAGCCAAAATGACATGTAATATGAACCACCACACAGTGCTTATTCCAGGGACTACCTGGATTTTTTTTTTATTAGACTAATGGAGAATGTATTCATTAGCTTCCCAGTACTATAACAAATAACTCAGATAAAACAACTTAAAAAGAGGAAATGATAGTTGGGCTCACAGTTTTAGAGATTTCAACCTGTGGCTGGTCAGTTCCATTCTTTGGTGCCAGCAGCAGTGCAGCGCCTTATGGTGACAGCCTATGGTGACGGAAGCCTGTCTGCTTGATAAGCAAGAATGAAAAACAGACACAAGGAAACCAGAGTTCCATGATCCAAGGTTCCCGAGTGCCATGCTGACCCCACAACCGGGTGTGGTGGCTCAGACCTCCAATTGCAGTGCTGGGGAGGCTGAGACAAGGGGGAGCTCTACAAGTCTGAACTGTATAGTGAGACCCTGTAGTCATGACAAAAAAATGAATAAATATAAATAAATTAAAATAAACTGTTGAACTTGCGGTAGAGAAGAAGACTGCTTGCCAGGCAGTGTGGGTGGGTCTCGTCCAGTTTGAGAGACCGAGCAAAGCCCAAGTGTTGACACCGCCTCTTCCCCAGCAACAGGGATATTCTGCCAGAAGTGACTGTTGGACTTCAGCTACCATGGAGACTCTCCCTAGATCTCCACCTTGGTGGCCTTTGCTGTAGATTGTGGATGGACCAGCCTCTAAAATCCCCCCAGCCAATCAATTCTGTCAAATAAATAGATCTCCCTCTCTCTCTCTCTCTCTCTCTCTCTCTCTCTCTCTCTCTCTCTCACACACACACACACACACACACACACACACCCTAATTGTTCTGCTTCTCAAGAAAACCCTGACTAACACATAGAGCCAAGCTTTTTAGTATTGTCGTCGTTACAAATAAAATAATTATTATTAAATTGTAGTACGGTTTTTAACTCTAGAATTCGTGGAGGGCTTAGTAGGTGCCAGGTACCACGCAGTGATTTTTCCATCTGTTCTCTTGCTTAATTCTATCTCAGTCTATGAGGTAAGGACTGAGGTATTAATTACATAGGATCACACAATTAGGAAACAGAATACAGGTTTTGATCTTATGTATGCATGGCACATGAGTTCTTACCATCCTGGGTCTGAAAATTTCTACAATAAAATTTTTCTGAGAGAGTTAATTCTCTCTAGTAATTTAAAAAGTTACATTGCTTGATTGGGATTTCACTGATTAGTCATGCTAGGCAAGCTCTTCACCACTGCATCTCATCCCCAGCCCTGTTTTTTTTAAAAATATTTATTTATTTTATTATTTTTTTTTCTTGTTTCAGAGCCTTTATTTGTTTATTCACTCATTTTTATGGCTGGCTCAGCCCACCCTGAGGGCAGGGCTGGCGCAGCATGTGGTGCCGGGGATTGAACCGCGGTCCCTGAAGCTGCCCAAGCTTTCCCAAGCAGGGGCTTTAGACCACTGAGCCATCCTGCCGGGCCCCATTTTTTTAAAAAATATTTATTTTATTTATTTTTTTTCTTGTTTCAGAACCTTTTATTTGTTTATTCACTCATTTTTACCCAGCCCTGTTTTTTAAAAATCCCTACACAGCATTTTTGCTCTTTTCCCTGACTACATGGGGAAACTGGGAATCATGTTTAAATTTTAGCATCCCGTGCAATAATGGTACATGGTATGTCTTCAGCTTATTCTAGACAGTTCTCTCATTACCTAGAGGTCAGACCAAAGGGAAGAGTGGCTGCAGCTGGTCTCAGGCATCCCAGCCTTCTCCCTGTGTTCTCATTTTCCTCCAGGTCCTGTTCTCTAAGGCACTTGGCACCTGAACTTTGGGAGGCAGAGCATACAAGCATTCCACAGGGCCAGGCCATGGTATCCTGGAACCAGACTCCAGCTCCTGGGGTCAATTTGAAGTACCCTTTCCAAAGTCCGCCTGAACGATATAATGTGGGAAACTTGAAATTGGTCATGCAGTATGTGTTCACAAAAGCCAAAGAGTGTTATCCATCAGAGGTTTCCACCCATAGATATCTGACATCATTAAAGTAGGGGAAAAAAAAAAAATCCTTCTAAAATAGGATCTTCCCAAAGATGAGAGGGACTCATTATCTCCATTACCTTTTGCCCCTTCCCTGTAAATGGTTCTTTTGACCTTTCCAACTTCTGGATCCATGAAACATCAAGTGTCTGCTAAGAGAAACTGCTCTGCCAGGGGATAGGAAGAGTGCTACATTATGCCACCTGGCTACTCACTTAGGAACCAGGAACACAAATAATGTGAATACTCACTAGCTGGGGAGCTCATTTGGTTTATTTTCCCTTACTCATTTCTAAACCCAAAGTATGAATATTTACATAGAAATGTAGACAAATGTAACATGGTGAAGACCAGTGAGCTAACTCAGTGGACTAAGCACCTGCTTAGGCAGTGTGCAGGGACCGGCGTTTGATCCCTGGTACCGCATACCATGCTGGCTCTGCCCTTGGGTACGCTGAGCCACTCGACAAGTCCAGGTGTGGTGGACTGGCTGTGGGGAGGCTGAAAACAGGAGGATTACTACGAGTCTGAGCTGCAGAGTGAGATCCTGTATCAAATACAGTTAAAATAAATAAATTAATTAATTTTAACCACTTTTGCTGAAGTGCTAGAACACTATGAGGCACATGAGAAGCACTAAATTAGTGAATGAGTAAAGTTACACTTAAAAACTGAAAAGAAAAGGCTGGAGACGTAGCTCAGTAGTATGACACACACCTCGCATGTGCAAGGCCCTCGGTTCTCCAGCATGAAAAAGGAATAAACAAATAAAAACATGAAAACAATACACTAAAGGTAACAAGATAACAGTGGTTATCTAGGAGTAGTGAGATTATTAGTTACATTAATTTTCCTAATGTCCCTTTTTTGGGGTAGGGACTATTGGTATTTTCCTAATTTTTAATAATGGACATGAATTACATTAAAAGTCAAACAAAAATACAAGAAAAATAAGGGCTAGGTGAAGTGCCAAATATGAAATTAGAGAAGGCAGAGAAGTATAAGCCAGTTTTGCTAGACAGTCTTATGGGAATGCTTCTTAAAAGAAATGGATCTTGAATGTGTTTCAAGTTATCTTTCCTCAGGGTTAAGTTAGATGTTGTGGAAGGAGCAGCGTAAGTAATGCACACCAAGTAGGGAGTAACTGAGACTGGGTGCCGCCTACTCTGGGAGGCAGTTACACCCACATGAGGGGAGCCAAGCTTTCCTGTCCCCATCAATTTTCCATATGCCTCATTTATCAGTCACTGAGAAAGAGATGCCTAATTGCTTGCTGGCCAGTCTGTCTGCAGTGGTCCATCCTATGTCCATTTCATGTCTATTTTCCAGGTCACTAATTTTCCCTTCAGGTGTATCTGGATTAGCATTTAAACCTGCCTTGGAGGTTCATATTTTAATCGAATTTTTTTTTTTTTTCTGACAAGGGACATAGCTCAGCAGCATAAGTACCTGCCTAACAAGCGCAAGGTCTTGAGTTTGATTCCGAGTACAGAAAAAAAAAAAAAAAAAATCAGACATTTTATGTAGATATTTTCTCACTTTACCTCATCACTTTTGAAACTTTAACTACTGTTTGTTGTCAAAACATTGCATTTGGTAATTTGTACCTGGTAATTTCAGCATTTGGTGTGTGGAGCAGATTCTACAATTTATAATAGCTTGTTTCCCAGCATGCCTGGTGATTTTTTAAACCATATCCTCACATCCATTGGGATGTCTTTGTGGTCTGTCTGTCGCATTTATATCCTCTGAGCTAACTGGCTCTCTTTTTCACGTGATTGATGGGTCTACCAACCTGGAGTTACTGTAGCCTAATGTTTCGACTAGTACATTTTAGGCTGCAGGGGTGGGGTACCTTCTAGCCCCTAAATTTTTGGACTGGCCTCATGATGAGTTAAGAACAACCAGGGAAAAACATATTCTAAAATTCTGTTTTGTGGGAGCGAAGGCTTGGACAGCCGTGCGTCTCCACCACGCACTCGTTCGTGCTTCTCCTGCTTCTGTGCACCGGCGTCCTCCTCTCTTGGGAGCATCTGAGCCTCAGGGATCTGGCAAACCTCCCACGCCGCATCGGACTCAGGATTTGTCTATTACCACCCGAGGAGCCAAGCTGTCAGCTGCTAGGCCTTGTGGACCGACGTCAGGGAGCAGGGGCTTCTGCGTTTGCTTTCATCTCTGGGGTTACGCTTTCCTGTTATTTCCTCTTGCGCCCTCCAGTTCAGCCATGTTGCCCAGACTACCTCTATACTTGCCATCCTCCTGACTCAGCCTCCTAAGTCCGGAGATTGCAGACTGTGCCGCCATGCCCATCTGTTAAGTAGTTTTAGATATTGTGAGAACATTCCTCAAGTCTAGATTGCGTGAGTGACAAAAATGGATGTCCTGCCTGCAGGCACAGGGTGTTATTAGAAACAGAAAGCTAATAAAAAGAAAAACGTGGAGTTTTTCATCTCCAGGGAGATTAAAGACAACGCCTCGCTACCTCCGCAAAGCAAGATCACAGCCGACGGTCCCATCTGTCCTCCATAAAAGGCATCTGTCCCCAGCCACCCCTTGTCCTGGCTACTCCTGCTGATAAAGGCAAGAGCTGCCATTTATCTGAGGGATGGATTCCTGGTCTGGTTATCGGTCCACGTGCTTCACATGCTGCGTTCGCTTAGTCCTTAGAGCAGCTGTGTGATACAGGTAAAATTGTCTTAATCCTACAGAAAGGAGACCAGGGGTGCAAGGGGTTCAGCGATGCAGCTGTAGAAGTCGACTCAGAGTGCTTGCTCCCTCCCTGACATATCAAGGCTGCCGTTTTTGGTGGGTGGACAGACTGATGTGACTTTCCTAAGGAAGGACCTTGAATGCAGATAAGTTCAGGGAAATAAAAAGAAGTCTTTGCAGAGACGGCTCACAGCCTTTACAATATTAACCATGCTTCGTGAGTCTTCAGGGTAGAATGCCCAGCCTTGCTCAGCCTCCCTGGACCACAAAACTCAGCGTGGTTTTCCAGCATCTGCCATTCTAAGGAATACGTTTTGCGAAATGTTGCTATAAAATAGCGAAGCATATTCCTCTCCTTCTATGAATTTAAGCATAACGATTTTGCATATTATGCAACCCCAGAGAACTAGGAAAAGCAGACTTAAAAGTTGACATGAATATCTTCAAAATAAAAAGCCCCAAATTGAGTTACTCAGTTTGTTTTCTAGTCACACAGATTTGACTTCCAGTGACTTTCTCAAGGGTCACAGCTGGCCTCTGCGGACTTCTTATCCATAAGGACATCAAATATCTGGTCCTAGACCACCAGGAGTGCGAGGCTGCGGGGAGCTCCCTGGCACCCTCGCCTATGGGCAGCACCATTGGCATAAGAACAGAGCTGCAAAAAGTCGGCCAAGAGGCAGACTTCACTGGGGAGTAAGAGCTTGTGATGCCGCCCGGCCTGCGTAGCTTCACGGAGGGCATGGAGAGCCATGCGAGCAGTGACTGCCCTGGGTGGCACGCTTGGGGGTCCTGGCGGAGTTTAAACGTGTGTCTGCATCTCTAAATATTTCTAAGTTTTGGGGACATGCAAAGTGGTGCGTTAGTGCATTTGTCATTATCAAAATGAAGTATCCAGGAAAGCCAATTTAGGAAAAGAAATGCTTTACTTAGAGCACAGTTTTGGAGGCTGCAAATCAGTGAATAGGGCAGAGGCTCAGGTGAGGGACAGCTCACCGCAGAGGGCCAGCGGGTCTCAGTGTCTGTGGTTTTGCTCTCTTATGAAGCCACCAGGAATCAACCACGGCTCCACCCCAGTGGTTTCATGTAGTTACTCCTCCAAGGCTCCACCATGTGTGGACACCATAGTTTGATGACGTTTTCACCCTCTTAATAGCATATAGCAAAAGAAAAAAAAAATAGCATATAGCTTGGGTGGTTAAATTGTAAAACCTCAGGATCACAAATCATATTTAAATGACAAGAAGAATTTCTAAAAAAGAATTAGTTAAGCCAGGGATTTAGCTCAGTGGCACAGCGCCTGCTTGGCAAGTCCAAGCAAGGTCCTGAATTCAATTCCTGGAAAAAAAAAAAAAAAAAAAAGGAAAAGGGATTAGTTAAAGGTCAAAGAATGGGGACTGGGGGAGAGAGCTCAGTGAAATAAGTGTTTGCCTGGTAAATGCAAGGCCCTGAGTTGGATCCCTGGTACCCGTGCCCCCCCCCCAAAAAAAAAAGGTCAAGGTATGCTTTAGCAATGGAGGAATCTGAAAGCCCTTAGAGGATCCCAACTTTTCCAAAGTCACATGGTCATTCTCTAGTTTTTCTTCACACCTTATAAATCTTCCCACTTTTACCAAACTCACACAATCTGTTTTGCAGTCTGAGTGGAATTCTTGACTCCACAACCGAGGTCCTAGTACATACACTTTACAACACAGCTGTATACTATGTGTCACTGCTGGGGTTGACCCTCCTCAGGAATGGAATTCCCAGAAGAGGAGAAACCGGGTCTTCTGGGTGACTGGCTCTGCTCTCGGGTCTGACCAGCAGGAAAGGGACACTGCTACTTCTGGTGATTATCTATGAGTGATTTGGCTTTGCTACTATTTTTCTGGCTAGGGTGTATCGTGAGAGGCCATCTCTCAAAACCACTGTCCTGTAATACACGGACCATTGTAGCGGCTGCCCTTCCTGCTTCGGGGATGTTTATTGCTCTGAGAACCCTCAAAAGGCACAGATGAAGGAGATCGTGCAGGCCTGAGTGCCCCTCTGGGGATGATGAGGCGGAAACCACCTAGTGGGGAAGTTTGGAGAATCTTTGGCTGCTGATTGGGAGGTCTGTGGTGACTCTGGAACTCATTTTGTAGAACAGACAATGAAGTAATTGATTGATTCACTGTTTTCCACTAAGATTGCATTTTTGTGGGTTTTCTTATGAAAATAAGAAGAGCCCAGAGAGATGATGGCATAACACTGGAGAAAGGATGTTGGAACCCACCCACCTGTGCTCGCCTTCCCTCGCGACGCAAGCAGCAGAAGCTGGAAAGAAGGGTCTGGAACAAGGGTTCTGTGGGAAACGCGTTAGCAGCACTTGGGTGGCCTCGATGCCAAGCACCAGGCAGTGAAGGTACCACCGAAACAAAATAAAGGTGCCTTTGCCTCGCGCAGTCTGTGGGCCAAGCGCGTTGAGGTGGCAAAGCAGAGCCAAACTCAGCTTCCAGTCGAATCGCCCAGTATATTTTCACCTTGTACACCTTGTCAGGCGTCTAAGATTTTCTGTCTGACTGTAGGGAAGGCGCTGAGCACGTGTGAGCCTCCCTTTGCTCACACAGAAAGGAAATTTATACAGTGTCGTTTATTCCTTAAGTGTTTAGCACCAACCGTCTATATCCTGGGCACAAGGTCCACAGAGCAGAAGCTTTCAGCTTACACTTCCACCTGGCAGCGATTCTTTCAGGATAGTAATCAGGAGGTAACCGGAAATCCTAGAGTTGGCCAGGTTTCCTTTCTGCCTCCCGAGGTTGGCTGACTCCGCCAATTCCCAACTTGGAATTTTCTCCCCAGCCTTTCTCTCTTTCTCCTTGCCCCTTCTCTCTTTTTCCTTCTCTTTCTATCTTCTTTCCTCCCACCTTTTTTGTCCTTTGCTTTCTTCACCAACCTTCTCTTTGCAGTGTGAACCCTAATACCCATGAATTTATATACACGAAGAGACTCAAAAGTCATAAAGCTGAATACTTGTTTTGCCGTGGTTCAGATACTCTTGTGCCTGAGCAGCTCCATATTATAACTTCTATTTATTATTCCTAAATGACAACTTTCCTATCCCAAGATTGTACTCAACATAGGAACCTCAGTACTGGATTATGTCCACCATTGTATGGGGAAAACGTGTTATTGGCATCAGTCCCAAAGCAGGCGAGGGCAACAGAGAGAAAAAGAAAAATGCAGTTGACGTGGCTGATTCTTGACAAATCCAGATAAAAAGGAGGAAAAAGTCCTAGCCTTTATCAGAGCAAACAGTCTTATCTCCCAAAGTTCATAAGAATTTCCAATATTAACCTTGAGAAGACATTTTCTCATGGTTGAAGAATCGCATTCATGTTGGCAGCTCATTTCTAAGGGCAGGAATGTTGTTCTTGGACAGCTGCCTTGTTAGTATGGAGAAAGTGTAGAAAAAAGTGGTGTTCATGTGTTTGTTTTTCAATTCACTTGAGCAGTTTTTTTTTTTTTTTCTTTCAATTTTGAGGAGGTTAATGGAAAATAGTGACTTGAATTTAGCAAGCATTTATGAGCATACTGAGGGGTCTGAGGGGCTTCTTTTGATAAGTTAACTTACATATCCCTTTCTGAAACATGATTTTTATTTGACAAATAACATTGCACGTTTTCCTCATGCACACGATGTTGCAAATAGACACAAGCACACACTGTGGAATGGTGAAGTTTAGCTCATTAACAAATGCAATCCCTTACATAGCTGTTTTTCTAAATTTATTTTATTTTTTATTACTTTTTAGTAAGAGATAACCATATGAGAGTTTCAAAACATGTTAGTAGCACACTCACAATAATCGACACACTGCATATTGCCCTCACAAGAGTTATACAGAGCACAGGGTGCAGATGTGACAAATTTTTAATCGATATTGGTTCAGAAAAAAGAAAAAAAAAGAAAAAGTTTTCTTCTCTTTGAATTAGGAGGAAGTGCATAGCTGTTTTTGTTGGAAGAGCACATGACACATTTGTTCTACAGTTTTGATGATACACCATAGCATGAACCACAGTCACCTTGTGTGCTACAGATCTTAAATGTGTTACCAGCTCAAAGTCCGCTGTCATGTGGAGGGACTCCTCCTATGAAGCTAGAAATGCCCAGCCCTTTGCAACCACTTGCTGTTTGTGGAGTGTGTGTGTGTGTGTGTGTGTGTGTGTGTTTCAGAGGACGCAAGGATCCTCAGCACATACACATGGGGGCTCTGTGGGCTGGCTGATGACAAAGGCAGGCCTGGGTTAGAGAAGCACACAGCTGGGCTCAGTACTGGCAGGATCTTTATTCACCCCTAACTTGAATTTTATGAACTGCTTGCCAAGAGACCAAGTATATGCGCTTGCTGCCATTTTCCTATGAGTGATGGGAAAATGACCATTATTTTAGTCATATTTATTATCCTAAGGAGGACAGACAGCAACCAGATAATGCAGATAATGGGTTGGGGAGAAAAATTTCCTTCCAAAAGCAGTTTCTTGAGATTTTGAGATTTCATCCTACTACTCTCCTCCTTCTTCTCATCCTTCTTCTTCTTTTCTTTCTCCTCCTCCTTCCTCTTCTCTTCCTCCTCCTCCTTCTCCTCCTTTCCCCCCCTTCTTCTACTTCTTTTCCTCCTCCTCCTCTTCCTCTTCCTCCTCTTCTTTTCCTCCTCCTTCCTCTTCCTCCTCCTCTTCCTCTTCTTCTCCTCTTCTTTCCTTCTTCTCCTTTTTCTTTTCCTCCTCCTCTTCTTCTCTTCCTCCTCTTTTTCCTCTTCCTCCTCTTCTTGCCCTCCTCCTTCCACTTCTTCCTCCTCCTCCTCTTCCTTCTTCTTGTTTTCAAGTAATCCCTACTCAAGTTCTTTGCTTTACTTCCCTTACCTACAACTTTGGGCCAATCATATCTCACATGCAAAGTCCTTTGTGGAGGGCCACAGAAAAGGCATGGTGTCGCTTAGCTATCCTTGCTGTTACTCCTTTTATTCTATTGCTACTGCTAGTTTTCTGCAATTACTAGTTGGGTCACTTGGGGCCTGTATTTGGACACTCAGCAAATAAGGCATTATTTGAAATTCTATAATTATCACGCTGCTCTTACAACCCAACTGCAAGTGAGTAGAGCAAGACAAGTAAGTGACCTTCACTGTTGGCACACAGTGCGCTATGTAACCTGGAGTAGTTCCGATTTGTGCAAATGGAAAGGGTGGGTAAACTGGTTTTCCAAGTGCTTTTTAAACTGTGAATTGAATTTTTTCAATGAGATTTTATTGGTGCATTTTGGATATACACAATGATCAGGTTCATTATAGGGACTTTATACCTGTGTGATACAACTTGGTTCTTTTTTCCTCTTCCCTTCCCTTGACTCAACCCCTCCTTCCCTCTCCACTTATAAAATCTTTGTTTCAATTTTTCCTTCTTTTCTTGCTATTTAAAAAACTTACCTTTCCCCCATTATTCCTTTGTTCCCCTCCACATTTGAAGATATTCTTCCTATTTCTCAATGCCTAATATACGTTTTGGTCGTTATTTACATGTTTCATGTCTCACACCAGAGAAACAATGTGGCATTTACACATTCGCATCCAGTTTATTTCATTTAACAGTATGGTTTCAAGATCCATCCATGTAGCTATACCTGTCCCAAGCCTGTCCTTCCTTCTGGCACAGTAGTAGTCTGTTGCACTACAGTCCACACTTTTTTTTATCCATTCTCTTGGGAACATCTGAGCTGTTTCCAAATAGTGGTGCTATACATGTGGGTCTGTGGAACTCAATTTTAAAAATCCTTTTATACCATTTGGTGATTGGGTTCATTACAGTTGAATTGTGATATCTGTGGTCTTCAAGGAATTAGACTTTTATTTATAGAGTTGCTCATAATCCTCCTTTATCCTTTACTGTCTGCAGGGATTAGATGGTAGTTTCTCTTTAATTCGTGGTAATAATAATTTGTGTCTCTTTCCTTTTGGGGGGTCAGTTTTAGTATAGCTATTTTTTATTTCATTGATTTTCTTACAAAATAAGAATTGGGTGTGCTGACCGCATCATCCCCGTGGTCAGCGGTATTGAGCTCTGCTTTTGTTCTCATCGCATCTTTCTTCCTGCTTCACCTGCGCTGTTCTTCTTTCTTTTTCCTCATTTCTTCGAGGTCTTTTCTGCTCATGTAGGAGCTATCAATTTCCCTGTAAGCCCTGCTATATATTTTCTCATTTCTTTTGAAACTTCTCAGGTTATTTAGACGTGTGTTGCCAAGTGTTTCCATTAATTTTTAGTTCGATTTCGCTCTAGTCAGAGAATATAGGTGGTTTGATTGTTTTGAATATGGTAAAGGTGTATGACCCAGGGGCCAGTCTGTCTAGTTAATGTTCCACATTCATTTGAAAAGAATGAGAACTCTGCTTCTGTTGGTGAAAATTTTTATAAATTTCACTTACTATAGCGGGATAGTATCTTTCAGTTTATACATACTCATGCTCCTTCTTTGTTAGTTCTATCAACAACTAAGAGGGGAGAGCTGACGTCTCTATAATCAGGAGCTTGTCCATTTCTACCTTTAGTTTTGTGCCTTTATTATTTTCTGCTCAAAATGTGTCTGTACAGGCAACACTGTTTCAGGCTGAGAACTATTGGCGTAGAAATATCAGCATGCATCCATCTGGCAACCGCGAAAGAAGACAGGGAGGGAGGATTGCGTCAGAAAGCCTCGGATTACAGATGGTTCTGAGAAATCCTTGGCCAGGCCAACGGCAGCTCCTTGAGCCAAAGTTGTCTTTACAGCAACTGTGCGACTATCAAAAGAGCCTGGTTCCGACGCACCCATTTCATTTCCCGACTACCTAGAAGCAGCCTGGGAGAAGTGTGGCTTGGGGTTTTGGGTCGAGAGCTGCTAACGCTGAACTTGAACCTGTGTGGGAGGGCAGGATGAGGCCTCCCTGCCTAAAGCTGTCAGGCTCCTTCTGACCTGAGCGAAGCATCCTCCCTGGACACTGTGGGCTGTTAGTTACTAGGCAACACTGTGCCTTGCAACTCTGTGAAAGTATAAATAAAGGCCCTTATTGTTGTCCTGGGGGTCCTTACCCACCAGGCAGATGGGCCTGCCCTTGTCTTCTTGTCTACCTTTTCCTCAGTCCTGCAGCTACATTTTCCTTGGGCACAATGGATCACACTGAAAGACCAACGGGTCCCTACATTTGGTGCCCGAGCAGGACACTGGGTAGGAGATAAGTGGGGCCGGCAGGAACACTTCCAGAGAGTGAGCATGAGGGAGGGAAGTGAATTGGTTGGAGCCAGTGTTCAGCACAGGCACTCACGGGTACTGACTGGCACATTAGGTGTAAAACTAGGGGATGGAGGCTCACTAGCGCCAGAAATGGGCTTGTCAGGGCCAGAGGGATGAACGATCTTCAAGAGAGAAACAGGTTCGAGAAAAGCCAAAAAGGAGAAAGTTAGACTGAGTTAAAGACAGGCTAAGTGGAGTCTCAAGAACCAAACATGTTTATAGATGTATATAGATGTATATCAAAATGTTTGTTGTTTTCTTGGTTCCTGTATTTATGTTACTTTTTAAGGCCACCACTAAAGGCTTAGAGTGAGGTAGTGTTTTAAAATCAAGTCTCAAATGGGACAAGGAGGGTAGAGTAAAGGTCCAGCAGATAGAGTTTAAGCCCTCTAGGTTTGCTTAATTATGTGAAAAAGGAAAAAGCTTTTCTAAATTGTGAGCTATTTGTTCTGTGTGGAAAGGCACTGCTGGGGGTGTGGGTGGGGCACAAAGGGGGTTCGGAGAGGGCCATTCTGGTCCTGGGCTGACCCGCGAGGATTTCCTTGCCATCTGCACATCTCTTTGCCCCACCCAGCCACAGAGATTGGCATGCACCATCTGCTACACTCCTGTGTGGCAGGTGCTAAGTAGGAGGGTCCTGACTGTGACTTGCTGTGGCCTTGGTGTTGGCTATGCCTGTTGCTGGCAACAAAAATTCGTTAGGCTTAAGAAGGTGCCCTCCTGGGCAAACACAGAACATCCAGCTGTCAGAGCCAGAGTGCCAGAGGGACTGTGCCCAGAGATTATGGCCACAGAGCCTTACCAGAGCTTGGGGAGGGGATGTGGGCCTGAGAAAACCCAGCCCAGGTGCTAAGACAGTTAAGCTGCTGCTTGCAGCTCACTCAGTCCTAAGGCTATGGAGTTATAACTCCAAGAAGAGGCTGAGCCTCGACATGAAGAGGTCTCCAGGTTTTGCTTGGTGTCCTCCTGCTGATTATGTAGGTAAATCAAAGTTATAATTCTATCCTCTTAAACATCTGACTTCTGTATTGCTCAATTGGTCATTCTTTCTTTGATAAAAAAAATTTAGAATAAAAAAATTAGGTTAAAAAAGCAGAAATTAATTGAAGGAAAAACATTTTAAAGGGCTTTTCAAACGCAATTTTGAATGGCCTCCGGGTAAGGCAGCTGGGTTGCCCACCTGGAGAGATACAAAGGCCCATCACCCCAGGAATAGAGCCTGGCAGAAAAGCAGGAAATAAAGTGGTTCTCCCTATTCATTACAACGGACATTAAAAGAAAAGTTTTTACATTTTTCCCTTAAGGTGATTAAAATAAAAGGCATCCTAAATATAAAAAATTTGCTTTAAAAAATTGTATGGTGGGGTCAGGGATATAGCCCAGCGGCATAAGCTCCTGCTTGGCCCACACAAGGTCCTGAGTTCAATTTCCTGTACTGAGGGAAAAAAACTGTATTTTCTAAAATTTACAATAATTTAATATTTTAAAAGCTTACATAAAATTCTTTTATTTCCTATTAAGTTTGCTTGTTTTATAGTCCTAAGTTGAAAATGGTATAAAAAGCTTTGATATTTTACAAACAAATATAGATGTTTGGAGTACAATTTAAAAGGCTTGGCTTAAATAAATTGCTTCATTCTGACAGCCCATTTACACAATGGCATGCCTAGTGGAGGCCTCCAAAGGAGTAGAAGCTATGATAACTTCTTCATATTTAGGTCAACTTACACAACAAAGATATATTGTGCCCCACACTGTTCAGATCAACCAGTCATGTTTTTCAGACTTTTCTTGGCACGTTAATTAGCTCTGCTCAGCTCTTAAACTAACTATTCATGCTTTAAGTCCTATCTTTGACATTCTGAAGGGAGACTCAGCCCCTACTTCTAAGAGAGTACTTATAGCAGAGGCTAAAACTGTCTTAGATAATGTTAATCAGGCTCTTTTTAATGCTCAGGTCTCTAGAGTTGACCCATCTTTACCAGTGTTTTTAATTATTGTCCCAACTCAGTGTATGCCCAGTGGGGTTCTTTGGCAGCCTCAGGGTCCTTTACAAGGACTACATATGCCACATAGTCCACCTGAAATTATTACTCCTTTTCATGGTGCTGTGGCAGAACTGATTGCATGTGGACAAACTCGTGTGATTCAGGATTCAGCTCCTTGGTCCTGAGGTATAAGCTATTATTGTTCCCTTTTCTTCAGCTCAGCAAAAATGGTAGTGGCAATTTTTATCCTTTTAGCAATCTGCCCTGGCTAACTTGCCTGGTGTTACTGACTGCCCTTATCCTTCAGATAAATTAATACAATTTGCTCCTCTTATACCCATTGCCTTTCCTTCAAAAATAAGTTCAGTCCCTACAGCAGGGGGGCATCTCTGTCTTCACAGATGGATCAGCCTCAGATCAGGGAGGTTACCAAATAGTCTTCTCTTCCAGAATACAGGGCACAGGTTTCTCTTCATCACAAAAGACTGAATTACAAGCAGTCACATGAGCACTGCAAGATCATTAATCCACTCTAATTAACCTTTTCCCAGACAGTGTTTATGTCTATGGTGTAATGCACAATGTTGAAACTGCCACTATACACAGTAGTTAAGATCTTTTTCATTTACTTTACACTTTTCAGGTTGTCATACAGCCCTGTCATGTACCCTGTTTTATCAGTGATATCTGCGCTCATTCTCAGTTGCCAGGACCCCTCACTGAAGAGGACGCTGCTATAGACAAGTTGCTGGGCGCTGTGATGTCACTCTCTCAGATGCTATTAATAGGCTTCTACATCTCATGCCAACTTTCATCAAAACGCTTCTGCCTTACACAAAGTTTCATTTGACCTAAACACAGGCCTGGGAAATTGTTAAATGGTTTTTTTATGTATGACACATCTACCCTCACCTTCTACTGGGCAATCCTCAGGGATTACACCCCAGTCACCTTTGACAGATAGATATCACCCATATTCCTGAACTTGGTTCTCTGCATTGGGCCCATGTTTCAGCGGATTTGGTTCTCAGAATTCATATTTGCCACTGCCTGCACTGGCGCAGCAGCTACACATGTCATTGCTCGCTGTTTGGATGCCTTCACTGCCCTTGGCTGCCCAAGGACACTTAGGACTGACAATGGCTCAGCATATGCAAGGGCCGCCTTCCAAAAGTTTTGTAAAACTTTTGATATTTCCCTGATCACAGGGATTCCTTATAACCCTCAACCTCAAGGAATTGTTGACCATGTGCACCATTCAATGAAAATTCAATTACAAAAACAAAAGGGGGACTCTTTCCCTACAAAATTCACACCTGATAATAGATTTCACTTGGCAGTGTATGCTAGTAATTTTAAATTCTATGAAAGGTGGAAGTACAGCACCAGAAAGACAATTAAATCAGGTAAGAGATAAAAGGCTAGGAAGGATCCTTTGGAGAGATCTCCACACTAGACAATGGAAGGGACCCAGTCCCATACCAGTGTGTTGTAAAGGGTATGCTTATATTTTTCCAGAGAATGCTGAAGGACATATTTTGGTACCAGATCATGCTATCAGGCTGTACCATGAAGCCAGACTTAGAAAAGAAGTTAATATCAGTGAGGCTACATGCAGCCTGAGGCCTACTGAAGGAACTGACCAAGTGGAAATCTAAGATTTCAACAGCTGATAAAGTGTATCAAAATAACTGGAAGGGCCAGCCAGATGGCACAGTGGATTAAAGTTCCTGTTTAGGCAGATGCAGGGGCTGGGAGTTCAATCTCTGGCCTGTCCCATGGCCTGCTGTACTGATCCCAGCCCCAGGACATGCTGAGATATGATTGGCACTAGGTGTGGTGGCATGTGCTTATAATGCCAGTGTTGAGGGGGCTAAAACAAGAGGATCATTTGAGCCTGATCTGTGTAGTGAGGCCCTGGAGACCCTGTATGAAATACATTTAAAAAAAAAAAAAAACTGAGGTAAATTTTACTAGTATTAAGACAAAATGCAAAAACAAAATATGCATATTAATTATAGATAAAAGATTGTATTCCTTCCAAGATTTTCAAAGAGATCTCTGTTAGTTGACTAATAATAAATCTGATTAGTCTATTTATAGATTTCTAAAAATTATAATAGAATGTTTTCTCTCTAGGTGACTCTCCTTAGGCACACTGTACATTGTCAGTCACTTTCCTCTGTAGCCCCATAATCTCTTTGATCAGAAAATTTGGGACACCACTGAGTTACAAGATGTTATAGTACAGGTTCTCTTATGTCCTGAGTCCTCATTGAGCTTGAAGGACTAGGGCCAAATATTGGCTATCCTTGTAACCCATCTTTTTTTCCCCCAATTGTTTGGTCTGCAAAGTTAAGTTGTTAATCATCCAGAAGAGAGGCTTAATGATGTTTTTACCCTATAACACAGGCACTTGAGCCTAACATCACTATTTTTCTGAATATCAAATGCCTTAGACATAACATGGAACAGATATTTTCCAACAATCATTGATATTCTAAACTTTAAATCCGTATAGACTGTGGAAACAACAATTGCACGTTTTTACACAGAAATTTAGGAATCTAACCATATACAAAATTGTAGCAGGACAATCCTATGGCATTTTTTTTTCTTATCTCTTATTAGACAAAAACCAAAAAAAAAACCCACTTACTTGAGAGAGTATAATGATCATTGATAAGATATTAGAAGCAGTACACATTTAGAAGACCAGAATGATAGGTATTCCAAGCATGGTTTTAGTATTACACATTGCTATCCTCAGTGTAGTTGCTTAGTTCACAGACATCAGCATATATAGTTAATTAGGGTGAGAATTCTACTAATTAGCTGCTAGTTTCAAATCTGATGGAGTGTCTTAGGACTATTGTCTTAACCATCTTGTGTGTCAGGCTTTCACAGAGAGCAAATTGGTCAAACAATACCCATGACTTATCCAGGTGGCTGATACTAACAGAAGATCTACAAAGCGCTGTACATGATTTCAGGGTAAATCCTGAAGAGATTTAACTGACCTTGTCATATACAAACATTACATTTTTTGTTATATAGGTCTTGCTTTATTTTGGTCTTAACCATCCAGCAGAAAAGTCTAACCATAAGGTATGAAAAGTAAAAGTATATTAATGTATTGAGTTGTAAAAGGCTTAGGCCAACAACTTTTGACATGGCCAGTTCTGCTGATAACCCAATACTATTATGGGCTATTGGACTATATTGGGTTATTCTAATGAATTCATGTATATACAATATCTGAATGGCAATGGAACACCGATCTCTGACAAAACAAATCAAACAAGGGGAATATAAATGAAGGACCATATTGTAGTGAAAAAAATACGATGTACATACAGCTACTTTCTCTTAGTTCAATGAGAAGAAAGAGTTGTACAAATGGTCTTTAGACAGGATATCATGTCTGCGTCTTGTACTCTGAATAACTACTACAAAAACAATATGCAGTGTATTAATTGTTGTAATTGTCCTGCTAACCTGTTTTGAAACTGTCTCTTTGTTATTTATTTCTCATTAAAATTAATAAAATAAAAAGGAAATGCATACTAACAAGTATAATAGAGTTACTATAATTTAATTCGTCTAGGAATATATATTTGAGCACACTTTTTTTTTCTTCTTCTGTTATTATGGACTATTGGACTATATAGTGTTACATTGTGGAATTCAAGTACTTCTAAAGAGTTGTTCAAACACAGCGTCTCTAACTGTAGTGGAATGTCCATGGTCTACACAACAAAACAGAAAAGGAAGTTATGTTAGGAACCACTAAAGCTGAAATTGATCATATGTGGGAGTGCAGGAAGAGACTTCACTGCCTAAAGTCGTCAAGCTACTTTAGTCTTGAGAAAGACATCCTGCCTGGACATTGTGGGCTATTCAGTCGCTAGGCAACCTGGTGTCTTGCAACTTTGTAAAGGTATAAATAAAGGCCCTTATTGTTGTTCTTGGGGTCATTTCACTGACCAGGCAGCACTACCTGAGCCAGCTCTTGTTCTCTTGTCTATGCTTTGTTCTTTCCTGCCACTGTTTTCTCCCTGGGTACAGTGGGTCACACTGAGAAACCAAAAGATCTCTACAGTTTTCAGCGATTCTGAACATCTGAAGTTCTCCCTCAGACATGTTGCCCACAGCAGGTTTTCAGGTCCGAGCTGAGAACCTCCTGGCTGTCATGACTTCCTTGGCAAAAACCAGCTGCCAGTTGTACTGTGGTTCACAAGATGCACCCCTCCTGCATCTGACAGCTGCCTCTTTGAGTCTCTAATTCTTTGTTTTATACCTCTTTATATCATTTTTCTATATATAAAATGTATTTTTGTTTCATTTCAGTATTTATCTTGCTTAATTCAGTGGTTCTCAACCTTTTTAATGCCATGACCCCACAACACAGTTCCTCATGTTGCGGTGATCCCAAACCAAAAAATAATTTTGGTGGCTACTTCAAAACTGTAATTTTTCTACAGTTATGATTTGGAATGCAAATACCTGATATGCATTATGTATGCTCATATTGCTACAAATCAAACATAATTTAAACATAGCGATTAATCACAAAAACAATATTTAATTATATGTCGAGAAATATTTATTACTAATTCCAATAAATGACATTTCACCATGGCATAGCATGGGTTTACATATGTATTTTCCTATGGCTTTAGGTGACCCCTGTGTTTTGGTCATTTGACCCCTGCTGGGGTCTCGACCCACAGGTCGAGAACCGCTTTAATAAAGACAAAAAACTGTTTAAGAAAGATGTTTGAGCTTCCTGTTGCTGGGCTTATATCTGCCATCATTGTTGGAAATGTCTCGATTGCATGTTTTCTCGTATTGTTTAGGGTTCACTCTCCTCTATGAAATTAAACTGGTTGGACGTGTTCCACATTTGTCATCTCAGACACTTTCTAGTTTTTTCCCCTATGGTTCAGTTTTAATAGTTTTTATGGATCCAGTTTTGAATTTACTAATCTCATCTTTGCTTTTAGGTTCACTTTTAAGCTCATTGAGTTCTTAAATCTGGCAGCTACATGTTTTGCTCCTATGTGTGAATTTGAAGGACTGTGAGCTCAGTAGTAGCATGGACAGAACTTTGGGATGGGTAATCTGTGGCAAGATGGCTGATGGACAGAAAAAGACGAAGGATATGTATCTATTTGCCCTTTGTGTTTCTTTATCTGACAAGTGTATATTCATCTCCACTTTTTGGATTGAGTCTTTGAATTTGGAGGACCTGATTTTTTTTAAATTCTTCATATGTTCTAGATAGAAGTCCTTTGCCTGAGAGACAGTTAAAAGTTTTCCCAATTTGTGGGTTTTCTTTTTTACTGTGTTGGTGATTTATTTGATGTGAAAAAATTTTTCAATAAGAGAAAATATTCAACATCATTGCTCATTTTTGAAATGCAAATTAAAATAACACTGAGACTCCATCTCACTCGAGACAGCATGGCTATCATCAAGACGTCAACCAATAACAAATGCTGGAGGGGCTGTGAGGACAAAGAAACTCTTCTCCACTGTAGGTGGGAGTTCAGGTTAGTACAACTACTATGGAAATCAGTGTGGAGATTCCTCAAAAACCTAGGATTGGAGTTCCCACATAAGTCAGCTCTTCCCCTCCTGGGGATTTTCCCATAAGAACTGAAAATATCATCACACAGTGATGTATGTGCACCCTTGTTTATAGCAGCGCAATTCATAATAGCTAGGTCTTGGAGACAGCTCACACTCCCATTAACTAAGGAATGGATAAAGAAGAAGTAGTACTTTTATACAATGGAATATAACTCAGCTATGAAAAAGATCAAATTGTGATTATTATTGGTAAATGAATGCAATTAGCAACCATACTGACAAGGGAAATAAGTCAGAGTCACGTGTGTAAACATCATATTGTCTCCCTAGTGTAAGAACTTGGAAGAGTAATCCACAAGAGACAATAGGTACTGCAAAAGGGAAAGAATCTGTTCAAAGGGATGGAACGGCTATGATGAGGGAAAGGAGAACAGAAAGAAAGAAGAAAGGGAAAGAAGATGTATGTGCATACACAGGACAGCTTGGGTGATTGTACTGCTGTTTCTACTGGTCTACTGTAAAGAACAGTTAATGCTTAATGCTTAAAAACAGTTAACAGTAATTTTTTTCCCTTTTAGTTTTAGTACAACTAACTTGCAGATGACAATATGCAACACAACAACTACTGTTGAATTCCTGTTGGTCTGTTTAGTGAAATTATGTATCATTTAAATTTTCTTTACTAATTTTTATTCTCTTCTGAAAAAAATACTAAAAGAGAAGACCAAGGACAAAGACGTACCTACTTTGTAGCGGTTTCTCATCCTTGGAAACATCCCCACCCATTCTAGTCGACTTTCTTTTCAGCTGAAAAATCGGAGGCTCCAAGTTCTTTCAGGGGTTCAGTGTAGATGTTAGAATATTTTCATGGCTCCAGCTTAGGACATCTGTTTGTCACAACAACCCCAGAATCTCAAGAACAGCCCATTTTGGGCTTCAGAAATACGGGGACTGAGATGGCTGTGGTTTTCCATTGGGGTAGTTGCATAAGGGACAATCCAGGGACAGTACAGAACATGAAACAATGTCTCTGTTAGGAAGAAATCTGTTCCTGCTTCGCTCTCGGGCAGAACAGCTGTAAGCCTGATAAAGCAATATTGCATGTTAGTTTCAGGAATGCAACTGGGCCATCTCAGTGTTTCCTTTCTGGGTCTCTGTGGACTTCTAACCCTCACATTAGCAGTAAGTCTATATTATCCTCATTTTCTCCGGCCATCATGCGGCTGTTTTTCTTTCTCCTGGGTTCACTGAGTCATTTCCTCAAATCCTCCCTGCTTTGGCTTCAAAAATTTAGGATAATCACCCTGAGCTGTTCTCTTCTCTCAGTCAGGCTTCAGTTCCCCTCGGTGTTAAAGGCCTTCCTTCCCCTTCCTTCCCAGCAGGGCCTGCGGCAGTGGGTTCCAGCTAACAACAGTCTTTAAATCTTACAGTCTTCAGAGGTCCCCCTCATGGGCTTCAAGAAACTTATTCTGGCTTTCTATTCTGCATTCCAAATACTAAATACTGTATTATATTTTTACATCTGGTATTAAGCACTTAAATCCTAAAGTAGAGTAGTTTGGGTTCAACTCCAGACACCCCTAGATGGACGATTACTGGCAGTTTGTTTGACCTATAGGTACTTTTGTTTTGCTATCTTGAAAAGACAAGAGGGTGGTTACAATAGCTCCATCTCATCAGACTGGTAGAACAATTAAATGAGGAAAAGTACGTAGAAATGGTGTTGTAAATTACGGCCATTATTATCACTCCCGTGGGAATCAACTAATGCTTATCATTTGGTCATGTTTTTCTGGGATATTCATGTGGTATTTAATGTGCAACTTGAAAATATTCTAGAAGAGGCATTGAAAAATAATAACAAACCAAAGCCACTGATCTTAGTTTAACCTGTGATGTTTTTATGTATAAAGTTTTATTGGAATACAGCCACACCCATTCCTTTATATACTGTGCATGGCTGTTTTTGCTTTAGCTGCTAAGTAATTGTGACACAGAGTCTGAGGTCAAGAATATGCTTTAAGTGGTCCTTTTTAGAAAATCTTCCTCTTCACCATCCTTGTCCTTATCTTTGTCTTTGTCTTCTTTCTTTTTTCTTTTTACTTTTTTATTTTAATAAAAAATACAAAATAGCAATGAAACAGTTTGAAATCAGGTTAGTAGGACAGTTGCAATTATTAATACATTGCATATTATTGTCTTCATAGTAATTATTCAGAGCACTCTTATTCTTCATCTTGGTTTTTCTCTTTCTTTCTTTCTTTCCTTCCTTCCTTCCTTCCTTCTTTCTTTCTTTCTTTCTTTCTTTTTTTCTTTTTTTGTCTTTGAGACAGGGTCTTGCTATGCAGTTCAGGCTGGCCTTGAGTTCACTTTTGTAGCCCAGGCTGGTCTCAAACTCCCACCGATCCTCCTGCCTCAGCCTCCCAAGTGCTGGGATTACAGGTGTGCGCCACCACACCCAGTCCCATCTTGGTTTTTCTGCTTTGTTTTATTTTTGAGACAGGGTCTTGCTATGTACTTCAG
Source organism: Myocastor coypus (assembly GCA_004027025.1). NCBI lineage: Eukaryota > Metazoa > Chordata > Mammalia > Rodentia > Myocastoridae > Myocastor > Myocastor coypus. The sequence goes on from PVJA010003644.1 coordinate 29,682, forward strand.
CCTGGCCTTCCTGCCTCAGCCTCCCAAGTGCTGGAACTACAGGTATGCACCACCATAGCCAGATAGATGATAAAATTTTAAAGGCTATGGAGCAAATAATTACTTTTGCTTATAACTTTATGCTTTAATTTCATATATATATATATATATATATATATATATATTTGGAATTTACCTCAATACCTTGTGCTGTCTAGGTAGGAGCCGTGCCACTGAACTCTATCTCTAGCCCTGTGCCTTAATTTCTCTAACTAAAAAAATGCACATAATAGGCAAAATGACTCCTAAATAGGACCTTTCTGGGCTAGCCAGATAGCTCAGTGGATTAAAGCACCTACCTAGGTAGGAGTGGGGACTGGGATTCAACACCTGGTATGCTGTGATGGCCCTGCCCCTGGGGGGCACTGAGATGGTGACAGACTGGGAGAGATGTTGCACACCTGTAATCCCAACTCTTGGGAGGCTGAAAACAGGAGGATCACTATGAGTCTGATCTGCATAGTGAGATTCTCTGGACCCTGTACTAAGTACATAAAAATAAAGAAATGAATGAATGAATGAATGAATGAATAGCATCTTTCTAGAAGTATTCAATTGGCATGGTAATTCCTGGAGCCTGGAATTTGCAATGGCTCTGGTTTTTCTTGTAGGCTCTTCCATATGCTGTAAGAAGAGAGGACACAGAAATAACCCTTGGTGACAGGAATGTCACATGGCACAGTAAGTCACAGCCAGTGACTCTCTCCCTGAGAGAGGGAGGAGAGTGTGTGTGGCCTTACACTTTTTCTCCTGTGTCCGGGTGCAGGAGACCTTCACTACAGGGCCACTTTTTGGCTGCTGTTCTGATATCCCTAACTCTCTAGCTTTTTTCTTACAATTGCTTTCTCTGGTTTCCGACTACTTGCTCTTCATGCTGCATGATTTCCAGGTTGGCTCTTGTTCTCTGGTCGTCCTCCAGCCAGACATCTTTCTCTAGTGGTTTCTTGGCCCGAGTTCCCCACCCTCCGCTTCCCCAAACGTGAAGGAGGCAGGCAGTCCGGCGTTCCAGCCACCCTTGGCCCCAGCAACCTTAATGCTTCCAGCAGAACCTCTCGTCAGGCCTGAATTCAGGCCAAGATGCATAGAAGGGACCAGAGGCCACAGAAGGTGAGATGCCCACCACCATTCATGTCCTTTGAAGTTCAGGGCTGGAAGCAGGAAAGGCTGGGAAGCATTTGACAGTTTCCCAGGTGAGGAGCTGGAGACCAGGTAAAGGCCCCCCCAGGGTAAGTGCCGTGTCCTGGGGCTAATGAATTTTCTTGTCTGTACCTCAGCTTCTCTTCATAAAATGAAGAAAATAATTCCTGTCCTGATTGTCTCCTAACAGAACAGCTTTCTTTTGTTTCCTTTCAAAAACATGTTTGGTTTATGTTTTTCTTCCCATGGTAAAGTTATCTGTGCGATGTGCTTGGAGAGCATTTGGCGTTGCGTGGCTTCCGGCAGCTTTCTTCATCCTTCTCTAAGGAACACAGATGTCCTTTGGGTAGTTCACTGCCCACATCCGTGGGGGCCACACCACTTCTATCAACATTGGAAATCCAGCTGTCTAGCCCTCAACAGCCTGGGCTATGCTTGGGCGGCCTGGTATGGTTGGATGAGGGGCAGTAGCTTCGACTCAGCTGGGGGAAGCCCCTGCAGGGAATTTGACTTTGGCTGAATGACACTGAGTGAGCTCAGAGATTAGCTTTCCTTATCCTGGCCTCAGGGTCCCCACCAGACCACTCCCACGTCGAGATGATCTTGTAACTCCTGGTTTCTGGCTCCTGCAATTGAACTGGTGTCTGCCAATTTCTAAGCTCATTCTCCAACTTTTTTGCATTGTTATCAACAAAGTTCTTTTTGTTCAAATTGACCAAATGTATTTTTGTTTCTTATAATAAAAAAACCCAAGTGACATGCACACATCCTCTAATAGAACTGTATGTGCAGTGTATATGCGGGGGCCGGGGTACATGCCGAGGGCTCTGTGCAGCTTTCGCATCAATCCCTAAGAACTTCTGCAGGGTAAAAAGAGAGAGACGCAAATGAACTTCATGCTGGGGGAAAGTACATAAACAAATGTCAATTATAGTATTTTACATAGAAGTCTCTCTCTCTCTCTCACACACACACACACACACACACATTGTATTTCATTGATTTTAGGACACTCATCATTATGCAGTTGGACTTCTCTAACACTGGGTTGCTTTATATAGTGAATAGTACCTTGTGGTTACTTGGTAGCATTTTGAAGTAGTTTTACATGAAGAAATGGTACATATTTAATTTTTTAATGCATTTATTTGATGCAGGGACTCACTACATAGCTCAGACTTGTGTTGATCCTCCTGCCTCAGCTTCCCCAGGACTAGGATTACAGGCATATGCCACCACAACCGGTTTGGTGGGCGGCACAGCATGTGATACTGGGGATTGAACCTGGGTCCTTGTGCTTGCCAGGCAGATATTTAGACCACACAGAGCTATCTCCCTAGCTCAGGTACACAGGCACATATTTAAATCTGTTTTATATTTGCTAAGATATGTGTATGTGTGAGAAAAAAGAAATACTGTCTTATTGGAAACATCTGAAAGTATAGATTGACATCTTCATTTACATCAGTAGTGATTCTCTCCCTCTCCCCCTTCCCCTCCCTTCCCCTCCCCCTCACCCTTCCTTCTCCTCCCTGTGCATGTGGGATAGAAACTTAGAGAACACTGAATCCCAAATCTCCATTCTCTGGTTGAGGAGGTGTGTCCTAGTGCTTGGTGACTTGCCCTTAATCCTTGGGGAGCCCATGTCTCTGTGTATTCATGTTCAGAGCTTCCCAGAAATGGTTTCCAAATTACAGGGGCTGTGAGCTCCTTGCAACAGGAGCTGTCTGGAGCCTGCAGAACCAAGCTTGTGGAGGGCACTGCTCTGTGGGAAAATTCCCCTTGATAACCTCAAGCCACAAGAAAAGAGGAGAGGCACCACCGCAGCCTGTCCTAGCCAGGAAGTCCTTGACTGGTTTTTTCTGGCTCGCAGGAATAGTAAGCACAGACTTGGTGTCGAGTAGGCCTGGATAAAGCAGAATGGTCACACTTTGCCTCCAGAAAACCTAGAAATCGTTCTACTTCATTTTGCTTTCCTGAACTACAAGTTACAATGTAGTGGTGTCTCAGTTCATGAACTTACTTGTTCCATAGTTGTGAGGAAGATGACTGTGAACCGTGCACTGCGTGACAACTCACCCATGGCCATCTTTCCCAGAACTGTGGGTCAAATCAAGTTTGTGAACCAAGGCATCATTGTGGTGCCCTTTTCATGCACGATTATCTCTTTCTCCTAAGTGATATCCTGACCATCCTAGGTGAGACTGGGATATAGCAAAGGACTCTTAAGATCTCTCTAGAGCCCCTCTGTCTTTAAAAAATGTATTTGGTACAGGATTTCACCTTCAGACTCATAGTAATCCTGTTTTCAGCCTCCCTAGTGCTAGGGTTACAGGCGAATGCAACCACGTCAGGACTCGTCACTGGAGCAGCGTATGATGTCAGGAATTGAACTCCGGTCCCTATGCTTGCCTAAGCAGGCACTTAGTCTGCTGAGCTATCTCGCCGGTCCTAGTACCCTGTTTCTTTGGGTTCCCATGTTGTCATGTTAGCACATTAAGTGTGATGGTATTTGCAGACCCACAGCAAATACAGAAATGTTAGCTATTTTTATTATTTTCCTGTGATAGCACTTCTTCCTATATTATCAAGCTCTGAATCACTATTCTCTTACCAGTATATCAAAATTTATTGTTAGAAAATGTTTAACATTATGTTCTTAGCAGTGTGTGTGCTACTTGATGTGGTTGTTCTCCTAAAGGTATTTGCATTCTTCAGCTTATATTACTGATTAATATTTTATTTTATTTTATTGGTGGGTACTGGGAATTGAACTCAGGACCTCATGCTTGCTAGCTAGGTGCCATGTCACTGAGCTGTATCCCCAGCCTTCTTCAGTTTATTTTGACAAAGTGAAAGGGCCCTTCCCTTGTGGAACAAAGGTCAGTGAAGTGTTTGGTTTTGGTGAATTGGTGGGGAGGGAGGAAGCTTTCCCTATTTGCATCTTTCTCTTTTTCCATAGTTACTGAAGGCTGACCCTGTTGGCTGTACAGGCATTCTTTGTTAGTTTCAAGGGCCCGTGCTATGACAATTCATTTCATTTTAGTTTTTAATTTTTAATTTTTAAAGAGGGGAAAAAACAAATAAACAGGGACAAAGACAAGACCAAAGTGACATAACATAAAAACGGTGCACCATTTCAAAACAGAAATAGAAAACTAAGAATCGTTGTTATACTACACATTTACATCACCAGATACGTTGCTCGGGTTGCCAGACATAGGCCATTCATGTCGCACGCGGCTTTCTCCTGGCGATCACATCTTGCCAGTTTCCACACCAGGCCACCTTCTCACACACCTTCCCCTCCTCAGCTTTCACTAAGCCAGCCCCGTGCAGGAGTGCACACTGCTCTCTCTGTGAATCTCAGAAGTGATTTCGACTGGGGTGTCCAGGGAAAGGAAGCCATGAAGATTTTTGTACTTTTACTGCTTTTATTCTGTTTATGAAAGCAGTACATGTTGGCTCTCCAATTTGGAACAATATAAAGCTGTACAAGTGAGGAAGTCCCCAACAACCTTGTCCTCAAGAGGCGACCAGTAATTAAACTTCGGAACATTTCTGTCTGGGTTGGTTTTCTGTTTTCTGGTGTTGTTAAATGTTGAGGTATGATGATTAGGTGGACTGGAGGAGCTGGTTTCCTGAAACTCTAAAAAATCCTTTGAAAATATCCAGACCTGCTTTTAGGAATGAACACAAAACCCTCAATAAAATCTGTTCTTTCTCAAAATAAATATTCAAAATACAGAAAAACAGCTCTTACTGAATGTACCGCTTTACTTAATAGCTACCATTACTACAGTGTTATATCACGTATTTTCTTACTAAACACAGTGGGCTCCAGGCTCAGATAAAATAGGCTTCTGTGGCCTAATCTTGAAATTCAACCACTATTAAAAACATTATTTCTGTAAGAAGATATGGACCATCAAACGTTGGTGATATAACTTGGGAAGAGCCAGTCCTTACTTGTAAGCAAATGTAGCTTTTAGTCAGAGGTGTTCAGAAAAGGTACAGATTTGGAGCAGATGTCGCTTTGGTCGGTACTAAAGAATCCTGCCAGAGGAACCAGCTCTTGCCTAGGTGACAAAACTTAGGCTGAGACATTTGGATCTTACCATGGAATGTTGTAGCAGAAACCATGTGTGTTCGTGAATGTAACATCGTGGCTACTAAGAATGCAACAAGTAATTACTTGAAAATGGAAAATGGGGCTTAAAAAAAAAACAATGCACTCAAGTTATTTTAGAAAGAGTTGATTGTAGGACTAAAACTGGCAAAGTATGATAAAAAGTCCAAAACACAATCAAAGTGGAACCTGGAAATAGTCCTTCGCCTCTCAAGTGGCCACATGTGCTCTCTTGCTTCTCTGACACAGGGTCACCCTGGTTTTCGAGGGCTTTGGCTTCTTTTTCCTGAGCTTGACACAGACCCAGACCTTAATGGTCCTGCCCCTGGTGCCCACAGCTGACCGACCCAGTGTGTCAGGGCCCGAATTTCAATTCCAGCTGCGGAGGAATGTGGGTAAGCATAAGCAACCGAAACAGCAGGCTGCTCGCTCCCATTTTTATTCTCCTTTGGAGAGCTTTCATTGAATTTTTTTTTTTTTTCACAAACTAATGGATCTAGTATCGAGTCACACTTCATAATCAATGAGTTCATTTAATGATATAACGTGCTAGTATTTCTTCTTCCTTTCCACCAGCCAAAAGCTATTATTAAATTGATGAGGCTTTAAAATAGAGGAAGAATGGCACGTATTACCCATAAGGCACCGACTGCTTTTCAGTGCAGGTTATAATTAAGGTCCCGCTAGATATGGAGCTGGATTGGCGGGTAGAAAAGTATTCCAGTATCCTTTTCTACTACCCATTAAATCACACACCAAAGGAGACTGCAGCCCTCTTTGATTTAAGATATGAAGTCCATTAAAGAATCTGAGGTGGTCTCTGGATATATAGATCCCTGGAAAGCACATATTTAATTTATAGAATAATAATTATCAGCGTTGACAGCACAAAATCAATGCGATAGCATGGGTGGGCGCAAAATGTAGCTTTGTATGCAACCAAACCTCAGGCAACTGTTTCAACTATTCCACTCAGAAGTTTTGAAAAAGAATGCTTCTTTTGGAACTGAAGTCCTTTCTGCTTGGTTTCAGCCCAAAGGTGAGCATTTTTTCGAAGAAGGTTAAATATTTTCAGATGTTTTTGAGGTACACAAAGAGGAAAAGCAAAACTGCTTTCTGTTATGCATTCTTCTAGCTTTGTATTACCTAGATGATTTTGAACTTTCCTAGTTTTATTCAATTTCAAAAGTCTCTGATCCTTTCAAGAATTAGTGTATGGAAAAAAAAATTCTGGTCAAATCAATTCTGAAAGTAGCCACTTTTCTACTGGCTTGGAAAAGTGAACTTTTAAAACTAATGTGAGAGGTACCCAGAGGTGAAGCCTAAGTGTAGAGGCTCATTAATTGGAAATCTTTCCCACATCATGCATGAGGAAAAGATCCACAAAAAACCTGAATATAAAAAAACAGATAACTTTTTAAAACATCTATGGGTTGGAGAAATCTTACAAGCTAATCACTGAGGCTGTACTGGCTCGGCTTTGTCCTTGGTAGCTGTGTGTTTTGATGGTGTTGCATTTCTTTTTTGTGTCTCAGATTTCATTTGTAAGAAGGCCATGAAGGATGCATTTTAAAAAGTTGTTGTAAGCATTAAATCAGGAAATAAACATGAATACTAGAAGAGTTAGTAGATATCAATAAATGTTTTCTAGTAATTAATTACCTCAATTAAGTTTATTAATTAAGGTGAAAACCACCTTAAGATGAATACAAATAGTCTTTATTTGGGAAATAAACATGGACAATTTTAGTGATCACTTTTTTTTTTCTTTTTTTGAATTTAGTGCAGGGTCTAGAGGGTCTCACTACTTAGATCAGAGTCATAGTGACTGTCTCATTTTCAGCTTCCCAAGTGCTGGGATTAAGGCCCAGTGTCTATCCAAGTCTCGTTGTGCCCTGGGGTCAGGGCCAGCATGACATGTTGGGAATCAAACCTCCGACCCCTGCCTCTGCCTAAGCAGATGATTTAATCCACTGAGCTATCTGGTCAACCCTGAATCACTCAGTTCTTTAAATCTCATTTCAAACTCAATGGATTTTTCTCCTTACTTCAGTGATTCCATGGAATACATCAAGTTTTTCTCTGATGCCAATAGAATTTCTATCAGTTTGCAGATAGAGTAGACCGTTAGGATCAGGGATAGTTTCGGAAAATGAGATACTCAGTGTGCAGAGTTCCGAGCTCCTCAGCAGACTGCACCATCGGAGGCTCTCTCCTGACACTCGGTAAAGCTCTGGAAACCAAAGATGAAGCCCGCAGAAACCCTGGACTCTGCTGGCCCCCAGGAGGGCCAACTGCGCCCATCCACCCCCGCCGCCAGCCTTTGCTAAGAACCATGGAATGTGGGGATCCCCAGGCCACCAACAGCTTTCAATGGCCTAATACATTTCTTTGCATGATGCTAGCGCATTCTTGTGTTTTCATTTCAAGGCCGGCTGAGCCATCGCTCCAGTCTCATCATCGGTGAGTGGTTTGCAGAGTGCCTCGAGACACGCAGACACGTCACGTTCAGAGCCTTCATAAACGAAGCACAGATTTGCACTACGGGTGAGTGCTGATTTTCGTACTGTGTATGTCCTTAAATGTTATGTTCTAGGCTAGCTTTTAATAAATGAAATATATTTGACAGGGATTTTTTCAAAGGCTTATAATTGTAGATCATTTATATTAGAGATTTAATTCTTAAGGTTGAAGTTTTTCTTCCAGTTTCCCATTTTGCAAGCTGCCAGTTCCACCTTCCAATTTCCTGTTAAGGACCGCCTCATATCCTTTTGCATTAGTGTAGCCAGCAGCGCTCTTCCCCACTCTGTACCTTGCCACAGACTTTTTTTGTGTGCATGTGGCAACAAGGATTGAACCTGGGACCTTCCACCTGCTAAGGCCATCTTTTAACGCTGAGCCGAATCTTGGGCCTGCTTCTCACAAATTTTAATTTCCATGTGACAGGTTGTCCTAATGTTGGGATGTGCTTGTAAACAAGTTTATTTTGCCATCAAAGGAGGACCAGAAAACACTTTTCAGAGGCAGACCAATGTCTCAAATTTTATAGCCTTAGCCTTAGTCCTTAGCAACAGTGTCAATCCTAAGAAAACAAAAGATGAAAACTTCTGCTAAAATCCCTTAAATGTAACAAGAAGCACCATTAACACGTATGACACAGAAACCCAGGCACAGGCCACACGTGTCGGCTAGTTGAATATGGCTGTAATTATGTGGCATACAGCAAAGGGTTCCACTTGTGCCAAAAACAGAAACATGCTTGAACCAGAGGTGAAGGTACGTAGTGCGTAAACAGCTTCTCAGACATGAATTTAGCTGCTTTTCAAAGAAGCAAGTTTTTTTTTTTTTTTTTTTTTTTTCTTGTTTTAATTTTAGGGACGGGTCTACAGGATGTTCAGGGTCTCACTACTAGATTGACTTATAGTGGTCTGCCTGTGTCCAGCCTCCCAAGAGCTGGGATAACCAGCCACCACACCCAGTCTCATTTGCTGTCTTGGTGTGCCCTGGGGGTGGGGCCAGTTTGGCAGACCCAGGGATCCAACCTCTGGTCCCTGCATCTTCTACAGTTTTTTTTTTTTTTTTTTTTCTTTAATCCACTGAGCTATTTGGCCAGCCCTTAAAAAAGCAGCTTTTAAACTTTCAGTTTTATAATCTTTAAGGATGGATCCAAATTTTTTTTAAAAAATTGAAGAATGAGAGTCAGTATCACAAGTTTAATTCTATAAAACATTATATCAACATGTTTAACAAAATCAGTGTCTATGTGTTGGAATACTTCCCTCAGGACTTTACATACCGAGCAAATTAAAGCTAACTTTCAAAATAGAATAGGGGGTAAAACAGAAGAGGGGCTAGTTGGATTATTCTTTATGAATTATGACATTGATAACTATGGTTATGTTTGTTGTTGCTTCGGTCTTTTGAAGCAGGGTCTCAAGTTCAGGTCAGCTTTGAATTCACTATTTAGCCAGAACTGGCCTCAGACACACAGTGATTCTCCTCCTTCAGTTTCCCAAATAATGGGACTGCAGGCACATGCCACCATGCCTAGGGACAACTATATTTTTTAAACTTAAGAAGGACTTTTTTCTTTTGTAAAAAAGATAGTTAATCATGATTTTGAAAAATATCCGCCTGATCATCTGGGATTTCATATATATATATGTTGTCTGTGTTTAAAATTTAAAATTTTAGGCCATTTATATTTTCTTAAAAGATGAAACAGAAAATACAAATAAGAGAAAAAACCCTTGAAAACAATTTATAATCTTGGTTTGGAGAGGACTTCTGTGGTAGAGTACTTGCCTAGAATGCACAAGGTTGTGGCTTTGGTTCCTAGCACCACACATAATACATACATAAATACAAGAATACAAGCTATAATCTCCATGTAAAGACAATAACTATCAACTCTGACACACAAACAAATCCTTAACATTTTTTCAGTTGAGATTTTAGAAGTAGTATGTGTTATAACATGATCAACATTTTTCTGCGACTTGCTTACCTTACTTGATAGGACATAGTGGAGACATTTTTGCACTCCACTCTATGAAAGCTTTGGCATTTCCTATTTCTATTCCCATCTAATTGAGTTGCTTTTTTATTCAGCCACTCTGTGTCTTTTGAATGGATAGTCTAATCCATTTATGTGTAAATGTATTCATTATTGATAGGGAAGGTTGCACAATTGCTGTTTGGGTCATTGACTTTTGTTACTCTTGCTATTTTTTTTTGTCTTTTCTGCTTTGGGGTCTTCTTTTGGGTTCTGTTGATTTTTTTACTTATATATTTGGATTCTCTTTGCCTCTTGTGAAACTTCTATAGATTTTACTTTTTTGTATTTGATTAGTTTGGGGTTTATATAAATATAGATAGAACAAAATTTTTTTGGTGTGTGTGAGGGGTCTCACTATGTAGCTCAAACTCACAGCGATCCTTCTGTTTTAATCTCAGTGCTGGTGCACACCTCCACGCCTGCACTCGGTGGTCAGCCCAGGGTGGGGCCAGGGCAGCGTGGGGTGCCAGGGATCCAACTCTGGCCCCTGTGCCTGTGTAAGCAGAAATTTAATCCACAGGGCTATCTCACCGGCCCTAATACAGCAATTGTAACACAGAATAATTGAAATTCTGTCATGCAAAATTTTTACACTTTAAATTTTCCTCTCCCCATATTTTTATAAGCTTTACAATAACACCTTTATTTTGGCCACAATTTACATCTGTTTAAAGTATTTTTAGTTATGGACCCAGCTTCTTCTAGTCTAAGACAGTCTTTTTCTCACATTTTCTTTTTAAGGATGCCAGAATAGTATTCTCATTGACAGTGTTTTTCATGAGGTTCAGATATTGTACATGGAAATATTGTAGGCACTGTATCAGCAGAAGAGAAAGACTGAAACCAGGCTGGCCTTGAGGTCAGAAGAAGGAAGAGAGAAATAAGAAATATGGATCTTTTTGCCAAGAGAAGCAAGTTTTCCTGCTGTTGGTTTGAGCAAATTCCTGCCCTCAATTTGTTGGCATAGACAAAATCAGCCAGAGACAGGCTAAGTTCTTGTATATCTAACTTTGGGATTTTATAACGCACTATTTCCTCTTCGATGTAGCCAATCACAGACTCCCTTTCCATGTTATTTTAGTCATTAGGCCTTTGGCTGTATAAAGTGCAAATTATACTATGCAAAAGCAATTTTAACATAGGAATTAATCCAGGTTCCATTTATTTTCGCCAAGTACCCACTGTCATCAGAGGATATTGAGTTGTATAAATGTTGGTAGAATTTGGCTTGGAGTTAAAATACGGCAATAACTGAAAGATATTTGAGGGAGAAATTCAATCACAAATATGTGGGCTTTGGGTGGTTTTCACTTTTGAACAATTCATTTGAACATGGATTGAAGGATATATCTGGGAGTTTTCCTACTGATTTTCAAGCAGAAACAAATAACCAGCAGCTTAATTTACATTTTTATTAAAATATATAAATTTATACTTTATTACTTCAATAAAAGATACATTATAGGTGCTAACTATATTCTATTATAATTTGAACTCCAGCCAGCAAGTATTGCTTCAATGAAAGGGATTAAATCTGGACCCTGAGATTGTGTTTTATGGAAATAAGAATTTAGAATAGGGATGTTCAAATGATACGTGGATCTTCCAGAAAATATGTTAATATGTAGATTCTTCTTATAGTTCCTGTTGTGAGTTTCACATTCTATTGGCTTGGGAAAAGTCCCATAAATCTGCCTTTGAAACTAAGATTCCAAGGGATTCTAACAGAAATGATCTTGGATCACACTATGAGAAAGGGTTCATTTTTTGTTCTGGAAATTTTTGTGTCTGAAATTTCTTCATCATAATGGAAAATAAAGAACTAATGAAAAAAAAAACAGAGAAAGGCAAAATGATTAGAATAATTTTTATAGACACTCTTATCAATGGCTTCTAGTAAAAATGTAAAGATTTCCCTAGTCAGGCATGATGTTCATCAGTGTTCAATGTCCTATTTTCTCATTTTCTTTCCTTCCCCCTCCCTCCCTTCTCTTCTTCTCCTTTCTCTTCCACTCCCCGTGCTTTCTGTGCCCTCTGGATTTTCCTCCTTTTTTGATAATCACACTATGTCTACATTATCAGCATCTGTAGATACGACATCATAAGGTGTTACTGTTGAAACATCTAGTGGAAATCTTATTTTTCCTTATATATGACTTAGTATTTTTGTCTAATAGTCCTCAAATGTTTTTTTTTTTTTTTTTTAATTTTGTTTTGTTTTGTCTTTTTGAGACATGATTTCACTAGGTAGCCCAAGCTGGCTTTGAACTTACCATTGTCTTCCTGCTTCAGTCTTCTAAGTACCAGGATCACAGGCATGTGCCACCAAAACCAGCACCCTTTGTATTTAAAATATAATACTTTTTCTAAAAGTCATTTCTGGATTGGTGATATTCTGGGTTGATCTTATGTTCAAGGAATTTCCTTTAGCTGTACAGATTTATGTTCATTCATGAAAATTTATTTCAAGTATTTTTTTTATTATTTTGTCCTATTGCTCTTATTTTTTTCTTTAAATAGTCCATAGAGAATTATTTTTATTTTAATTATATGCTTTTTATCATTTACGTTATTTGATACAGGGTGTCTCTAGGCAGCTTGGACTTGTGGTGGTCTTCCTGTTTCAACCTGTCCCGCTGTGGGATTATAGGCATGTGCCACCAGGAGGCTGGCTCATCGCACCCGGGGGGGCAGGGCTGGTACAGCACATGGTGCCAGGGTTTGAATCCTGGTTCCTGCACTGGCCAAAGCAGGCACTTAGTCTGCTGAGCCATCCTGCCAGCCCTTGTGTGGAAATGTTTAAATCACAGTTCTCATCAACTTGTTAGTCCTCTTTTCTTTTTTCCCCATTCATTCATAATCTAAATCCAACCCATTTCTGATGCTTTTCCCTAAGCATAAGCAGTGGTCTTTATCAAAGAGATGGCAATAGATGGCCACTGCGATGTTTTAGAAATGCGTCCTGAGGCCCAGGGGTTGCCAGCCACTAGCACCCTTGGGAGACCTGAAACCTTCCTTTGGGCCTAGCAGAAGTGCGGTAGTTGATACGTTGTGTCAACTTGAGGAAGCTTGGCTGGATGGGCTCTGGCTGGTCCTGGGCTGTGGGGGCCCCATCCTGCAGGATGAGCAGGGCCTGCCCTGGGATGTGATTGGTTCTACTCTAGGGTCAGATCAGCCACTCCAGAGTGACTCAGCACAAAAAGTGTATAAAAAGAGTTGAGGAAGAATTTGTGAGATCAGAGCAGCCCAGCCCTGCTCTGGATGCTTCCTGCCTGGCCCAGCCCTGCTCGGCTTCCTTGGAGAAGTCCTCATCTTTGGAGGAGTTCTGTGCTGGAAGATAGAAGCTTGAGGGATGCCATAGCTGTTGCTCCTCCTTTGCTCTTCACTGTTTTCTGCTGCTTTGGAGCTAGTGGAATATGAACTGAAACCTCCACAAACTGTGAGCTAAATAAACCTTTCCTTCGTTTATTTTGAGTGTTGGATATTTGTCCCAGCAAGTAAAAAGTAACCAAGACAAGAAGCAATTCAAGTTACTGGGGCTGCCCTCAAAGAGGAGATTGGGACCCTGGCCTCTGGCTTTCTCCCTCTGCCTCCCTGTTGCCATGAGGTAAACAGACCTCTGAGCCATGCACATGTGCCATGATCTTCTCTCTACTGTCACAGGGCCAAGCAACCCTAGACAGAAAGCTCCATAGCTGTGAACCCCAAAAAGAACTTTCTGCCCTTTTTACCGTGGGTGTTTTCATAGCAATGAATAGCTGATCAACAGCTTCAGTAGCTGTTTTCAAACTGGTATGAGCAGCTCTCTGCTGAGGGTTTCAAGTTCTCCTGAAGCTTGCCCCACTGGCCTTTGCGTTGGAGGCTGGGTTGAGATACGGTCATCTAATTTTCTACTGTCTGTGGTGTGTTAGGGTTAGTGGTCAGGTGTTTTGTCCGGTGTGGTAAGGCAACATTCAGCAGGTTTCAGAAAATATATTGCCTAACCCCAACTCCATCTTTCATTGTTTATTTATTTTGCAGAATTGGGGAGAAAGCCCAAGGTGTCCAATGACAGACACATGCTCTACTGAGCTTCATCTTTGGCTCCATTATTTGTCACTTTAGGTTTATGAGTTATGTCTTCTCTTTTCAAGTAAGCATCTTAATGTTTTTCAGATGCACATAACAAGGAATGAAATTAATGTCCATCATTCAGTTGGGTGCTTGGTTCCTTCTAAGTACAGAATGCTCTACGAAATGCTGTTTAAATCTTTATAACGACCTTTGCATGATAGCATTCACCAAAGGATTCTAACAACTGTTAGAAGAAAATATTTTATGTTCATTTTTGAATACAAGGTACCAGAAGCTTGGAGAGGCGAGAGGTCTGACCCAGTTTGTGATAGCCAGTGTCTAAGATAGCCCCACGGTACTTGGCTCCTGGTGTGCGAGCTCCCGGACAGTGTCTTCCCTGGAGTGTGGGTTAAGCCAAGGGACTGGCTTCTGACGAACTGAATGCAGTGTGTGTCAGAACTGTGCCTACATCTCTTCTGTGATTATGTCACAAAGAGTGGCAGGGTCACTTTTCCTTGCTTTTCCACTTGCACACTCTGATAGACACTGGCTGTCATGTTTTGTGCTGCCCCATGGACAGGGCCAACTAGAAGGAACCTAAGAAGACCTCGGGCCCATAGCCAGTGTGATAATCAGCTCTCCAGTGCTGCGACAGATACCTGAGATGGTTTAAAAGAAGAGGGGCTGGAGAGATAGCTCTGTGACACAAGTACCTGCCTGGCAAGTGCAAGGTCATGAGTGTGAACCCTGGTCCTGCAAAAAAAAAAAAAAAAAAAGAGTAGAATATATTTATTGGGCTGGCAAGATGGTTCAGCAGCCTAAAGTGCCTGCTTAGGAAAGCTTAGGCAACTGCAGGGACCGTGGTTCGATCCTGGCACCACATGCTGCGCCAGCCCCACCCTAGGGCAGGCTGAGCCAGCCATAACATAAAAAAAAAATTTAAAACATAAATAAATAAGTTAAATCTTTAAAAAATAAAATAAAAGAAGAAAGTTTTTTTTTTTTTTAAACATATTTGGTTGTTGCAGGGTCTCACTACCAGCTAGGACTCATGGTGATCCTCCTGCTTTCAGCCTCCCCAGTGCTGGGATTACAGGAATGAACCACTGCGCCTGGACTCTGGCTGGCTCAGCTTGTGCTGGGGGCAGGGCTGGTGTGGCTTGTGGTGCTGGGGCTCTCGTTGCAGTGCCTAAGCAGTGCTTTAGTCTGCTGAGCTACCTCACTGGGCCAGAAAGATGACTTTTGGCTTAAGGTTTCAGAGGCTTACGTCCATAGTCACTGTCCTGCTGTGGGCCTGTGGCGGCACTGTACTGCACATCATGGCAGGGTCGGTCTGTCTACTGTCTGGAGACCCGGAAGTGAAAGGAGAGACAAAAGAGGGCCACATCCAGTATGGCCTTCAACAGCCTGCTCCAGTGGCTCAACTTCCTTCTGCACCCCACCTACCCGAGGTCCCAATAGCGCTGCAGGTTGGCAGCTGTGCATGAGGCTTTTGGGAGACAGTGTTTGAGAGCTGAACCATAAGGACCATCAAGGGAACTGAGGCCCTCCGTCTTCCAGCCTGAAATTTCGGTGCTGAGTCATTCCAGCAGCCGTGTGAAAGGCCTGGAAGTGGATCTTCTTACCATGTGAGCCTCTGAATACAACAACCACCCCAGTCTTGCAGGAGGTCTTGAGGTGGAGTTGCTCAGCTAAGAGGCACCCAGATTTCTGACCTATTACAACTCACAAGTAATAAATGTTTGCTATTGTAAACTTCTAATTTGGGGTAGTAACTGGTCATACAGCAGTAGATAACTACTGTTAGCAGTCAGACAAGTAGTGAACAGCCAGCCCACTTGGCCTGAAAAGTCAGGAAGCTGATTCCAGAGCCAGTATTTTCTTTTCTTTTCCTCTTCTCTTTTCTTTCTTTCTCTCTTTCTTTCTTTCTTTCTTTCTTTCTTTCTTTCTTTCTTTCTTTCTTTCTCTCTCTCTCTCTCTCTCTTTCTTTCTCTCTCTCTCTCTTTCTTTCTTTCTTTCTTTCTTCCTTTCTTTCTTTCTTGTATTATGGACAGTTTAGCCTACCCTGAGGGTGGGACTGGTACAGCATGTGGTGCCAGAGATCAAACCCCAGTCCCTGTGGTTGCCTAAGCTTGCCAAGGAAGGGGCTTTAGACTGCTGAGCCATCTCGCCAGCCCCCAAACCAGCATTCTTTATTTGTGCATAACAGTGACTTTAACTTAGCTGTACTTATGTAAAGTTATTGTCTCTACTTCATGGGCTTCACTGGTCTTTTGGTTCTTCTTTATATCTGTTCTTCTTTGAGGGAAACTTTTCTAACTGAACTGAGCAATTATTTTTCTAAACCAGAGAGTGTCTTAGTTACTTTTCTCTCATTGATGGGACAAAATACCCAGCGTCTCAAATTAAGGGAGGAAAGGTTTATTTAGCTCACAATTGGCAGAGCTTTCAGTCCATCGTTGGCTGGCTCCAAGGCAGGGGGACATAACAGAGGGCAGCAGTTCCAGGTGGCAGAAGACAGTGAAGGCAAGAGCAGAATAAAGCAGGGGGTGGAGGATACAAGCCTCTTTTCCATCTTTAAATTGTAAGTAGCCTCCTGGCCCTCGTGGCCATAGCACCTATGCCATCTCCAGGCCCTCCTTTTGTACAGGCTGAGGATGCATACAAGGTGAGGATCCTGGGCTCCTGCCGAGCATTTAACCTTCTAAACTTCTCAGGCTGACTCAATGAACAACCCCCTAGAGCATAAGGACGTGTTCTCTATAGCCTAGAATGTAGAACTGCTGAGTTACTTAGCTTCTAGACTTCTCAAGTTGACACAATGTATCAGCCACTAAGGACAGTAAATCCTTTCTTTAAAATCAGAGAAATTTGTATTTAGAAGTAATCTAGGGGCCTGGGGATATAGCTCAATGGCTTAAGCACCTGCCTAGCAAGTGCAAGGCTCTGAGTTTGATCCCTGCTGCCAGACACAAAAAAAGAAGCAATCTACAATTTCTTATATTCCGAGTCAGCCAGTCCTAGTTTTTGTAGATGACGAATTAGGTCCTTAAAAATAAGGTGATTTGCCTAAGAGTACACAATTACTAAAAGAACAGGAGTGAAACCCAAGTTCTTTTTTTTTCTTTTTCTTCTCTTTTCTGTATGTAGGACAGTCTACAGGGTGTGTAGAGTCTCACTATGTAGATCAGACTTGCAGTGATTCTCCTGTTTTCATCCTCCCAAAGTGCTGGGATTACAGGCATACACCACCACGCCCAGTCTCCATTGCCATCTCAGCATGCCCCAGGGATGAGCTGGCACAGTACACCGGGGATCAAACCCTGGCTGCTGTACTCTGCTTAAGCAGGCACTTGAAATCCACGTTCTGATGCCCAGTATAGGGCTGCTTGTTTGTACTGACTGATAGTTCTACATGCCCATAGCTCACTGCCATTTTGAACCTATAGAAGACAGAATGTAACTCCTATTTATTTTAGCTGTACAAAACACAGATCTTAAAGGGAATAGTTGATGGATAATAATCAGTGTATTTTGACATTTTCTCATAGTCTCTCATCTTCCCCAAGAAGGTCAAAAGCCTGGGTTAATCCAGTGACTATCTGCTTTCCAACTCCTTAACCACAGCCCTGGGCCCCAGCATGGCACTGAAGCTTTATGTTGAAGGGCAACTGCAAATGATTTGTGTCGGCTGCTTGAGCTGCTTACTTAGAAACATTTCCTGAGCTGGAGTGGAAAAGAGTTATGATCAACTGGGAACGTCAGCCACGAAAGGAGGCCAGCGGTGTGGCGGAGTGTGCACTGTGTGTTGCCCATCAGGGTTTCTGTTATCCTGGTCCTTGCTCTTTCTTTGATGGTCTACCCTCCTTCTGCTGTGAGCCACTCTTCCCACACGAGCTGCCCGGGATGGCTCATTTTCAGTTCTCCACTGGCCCTATTTTCTGGAATTGACTGCTTCTCATTTGAAGTGAGATTTCGCACACAAGTGGTACTGGTGGAATTTACCTTATAACCGAGTGCGGCGTGGGAAGCAGAGCCAGGACTCACATCCTTGTGGATTGGATGCTGCTATGGCTTTGTAGTCTTTGTTGTTGGCTGGCTTTAAAAATCACGTTGCCAGCAGGCTGTCAGTTTGTAAGTAGAGAAAATGCAGGAAGGCAAAACTTTGCACATGCTTACTCTGTTGTCTTTTGTAAAAATGTTCCATTTGCCTATGTCCCAGGAGGTCATGAGAGTAAATTTATGCGTGAATGTTAGTCTAGGAATACAAAGATCAGAGGGCAAACTATTGCTACTGTAGATCAAAAGCACAGTTTACGTGGGCCTTGCGACCTGGATAACCAGTGAAGCTGTGAAGCTGGGGCGAAATCATCTTTTTGAGCGGTGGTCTCGGCTCCGTAGCATTGCTATCTTCTTTGTGTTCTTCTCTTCTGGGAGAAGGCTTGTGTTAGACAATGTTAGAAAACTGAGTGACTGGAAAGAGTTCCTTTCCTATTATTCTGTGTGCTCCTCAGCCGCCTTTCCCCATATCAATCCATTTGATTCTCTCTTTAATTCTCCATCTTTTCTCTATCCATCATTATTTAACATTGCAACACTGAACATCCCAGCGGAAGGTTTTTTTTTTTAGTATTTTTTTAATCAAATTATTTAATTGAAGTAGTAAGAAAATTTTAAGATTTCCTCTTTCTGCTAGAAAACCTTTGCCCTCAATCTATGGAAAACAACAACAACAAAAACTCCAAAAAACAAAAACAAATGAACAAAAACCCCACAACTCAGACATGGGGTGTACAATGATGCTGCTGATAATGGTGATGATCACAGTAGGAATAAACGCTAGAAAAACTACTTTCATGGGAAGAAGCCCAGTGCTCACTGGATACAAAAGATAAGAAACTAAGTGAGCTTAGTGGTAGGGTGTCTGTGAAGGCCAGGAAAGAGACTGGAGGGAAACAGGAGCCTGCAGGCTGGAAGAGCACTGTGTGCACAGAGCTCAAGGTGGGCGAGCAGAGTTGACTCGGGCAGGGTCAACAGCTCAGTACTGTTGGGGTGTGAGATGCAAGCAGAGAGAGTCGGCCAGCCGAGCAGGCGCTGCTGGGAGCCGTGCAAACCACTTCATGGTATGATCTGTCCACGTGTGGAGATTATTCGGACATAATTGAAAATCAAAAGAGAAAAGCAATTTTAAGACAACTTCTGGTACTATGTGAAAATATGTAAGTTCAGATCATTGCTGTTGTATTTTGTTTGCCTGGAAACTAGGGAAGCTAAGAGTCCTGGAACAAAAAAACAGTGTCCATTTTGCTTTAATATATTTCTTGGGGAACTTTTTTGTCAACTTACTGCTAATCAAGCTTAGATGTGTATTTCTAACATAAGATGCATTCTAACACAAAATATCAGTCATATTTTGTTTTTTTAAGCATTATGTTTGAGTTTCCTTATTTTGTAAAGCTGAAGAGTTGATGGGATCTTAGTGATATAAAATTCTCCCAATGAGCTGTCCTCTGCAAGCCTTAAATCCACTAAAAATAATCTACATAATTGTTTTGTTGGCATCTGACCTATTCTTTTTGTCTTTATTTTTTTCGGAACTGGGGATTGAACACAGGATCCTGTGCAAAAGCTTGCCAGGCAAGCTCTTATTCTGCTGAGCTATCTCCCCGGCCTCTGACTTGTTCTTATACTCTGGATTGCAAAATGTTTTTTTAAATTTTCTTGGATGAAATAGAAAGATAAAAATGAAGTTCATACTTTTTTTTTTTTTGTCTTTTTGAGACTGGGACTCACTATGCAGTTCAGGCTGGTCTTGAGTTCTCTTTTGCAGCCCAGGCTGGTCTTGAATTCACACTGATCCTCCTGCCTTAGCCTCCCAAGTACTGGGATTATAGGCATGTGCCACCATGCCTGACAGACACTTTATGAAAAAAAAAAAAAAAAAAAAAGATCAACTACTACTATTGAAACTCTGGTTCAATTTTTGTGGAAAGAACACACGACTCAGGAGTCATGAATTCAAGATTTTGCTATTTATTTCCACTCTAAGAAGCATGTGTTATTTTACTTCTCTGCTAAAATTAAAGTTATGCATCCATATGGTTTAAAGAATCAAATTCTTTTGGAAGCATCGTATAAAAAAACAGAAGTATCATATGCCTTCCCCCACTTCCTGTTTCTACAGGCAAGCACTTCCAAAACTTTCTGCTTGGTGCTATTTTTACTTATATATCTCCAAATAACATGTGTATGTTGCTGCTGCCTAATTTTTAAAGAGTCTTAGCATTGTGTATTGGTATTCCCTCAGTAAGGTTTCTTGATGTTTACATCACCAACCCCTTGCTCGTAGGATGCACACAGGCTCACTGCTCAGTACAGTCTAGCTGTAATTACATGGCTTGGCTCAATGATCATGGTTTACATTGTGATCACTACATAAATACTACGTAAATAATAATATGGTATACACGGATTATTTTGCCTTTGCTATACTTGGAGTTAACAATTGCTATTTGTTGTGTGGCATAGTTTTCTCTGAACCAATTTCTGGCTAGCTATCCATTCATTAATTTTTAATTTTGCAGAACTAGGGATAGAACCACAGGCCTCATGCATGCTAGATAAGCATGTTAGTGTTGAACAATATTCTTAGCCCATTAAATCACTAATTTAACCTCAAAGTCCTCATCACCTACCTCAATCTCCTTTGAATATGTTCACATACTTTAAGAATTCTGTTTAATATAGAAGTCTCAACCCCGAGACTTCTGACCCATTCCAATTTGAGGTCTTCTTACACTGTCATATTTCTCCTGGATGGAACTCTGCCAGTGCCATTGTGGCAGGTGATCCAACATGTCATTGGGTCCCAAAACAATAACATGTCATCCTAGAGCAACTTTTGTGTTCTTCTTTTAGTTCCAAGATACTGTTTCTTCTCTGTGCATATGCAAGTGACCCTCCAACCCTCTCCTGACAATGCTTTGCCTGCCTCTGCAAGCTCCACCTCTAGTCCAACCCAATATCCACCTCCGTCACTTCTATGCCTTTTGGCTAACAGCAAGTGTAATATTTATTCTTCTCAGTTTAATATCTGATACGTCCTCTAACAGATACCCACCTCCAGCTCCCTCCTCTGCAGGTCCCTTTTTCCTCTTTAAGCAGCCTCCTGTGCCAAGCAATAAAGGTCTCTTTTATTTCTCTCATTCTTTCATTTGTACCAAGGGAAATAAAGACCTTAAATCCCTTTGTAACATCATATGCCAGTTCTTTCGCTTTCCTTTGTTGTATGTTTTCATCTTAGTGTCTTATTTTTGGTAGCATACATCCTATAGTAGGCATCTTAGGCATGGTACAAGAATAACAAATTTTTTGAGATCTCTTATACCTAGCTGTAAGTTTTAAGTCTTTGTTTGGTTGATAGTTTTGCTGGGTATAATCATCTATGTTGGACATTATTTTCCATTATGCATTATCTTCAGGTCTCTGCTGCATCCAGTTGGAAAGATTCCTCCTGTGTTTTCTCTGTCCCCACAGCCTTGAAACAGCACTGTTGGAGAAAAATCACAGGACAAATAGTTTCATCTCATTAGATTTATGATGATCAACATCAATTGGACTTTAGATAGTGATCATTCTTTTACAGACACAAGAGGCCAATAAAAACCCCATATATTGAAAGCAGAACAAAAATGTCTCTTTTCTGTCAAATCATTGAATTCTCTGCTTCCCTCATGCTCATAGCATATATTCCTGACTTTCCTTCTTTTGGGAAAATAACAGCCATAAGATGGAATTTTCTTGTGTTCTAGAAATGAAACTTGCAGTGGTCTACATTTGCGCCTCTTTGCCTGATGAGTTGTTTCTCCTCTGTTTATGTTTTGAAATCTATTTTATTAATCCCCTCAAAGTCCTCTAGGATAATTTTTTTTAATAGTCAATTTTGGTCAACTGGATCTTCTGAAACCATTAGAAAATAATGCTCAAATCTCAAAAACCATTCAACCAATAAAGATCGAGCAACCACCCTGATCCATATGGCCCTTCAGCTATGAACTCTCTTCCTCTTTGAGTCCATGCCACCCTGCCCAGTCTCAATTGCTGTCTCAGTGTACCCCCAGGGCAGGGATATTTTCATTCGTGAAATAAATCTTTTCTTGCTAGAGCCATTAGACAAGAGAGAAATAAAAGGAACAAGAATAGGTAAAGAAGAAGTTAAACTATCATTATTTGCAGATGACACGATAGTCTACTTGGAAGACCCAAAAAACTCCATGAAGCAGCTCCTTGAATTTATGTGCAAATTCAGTAGCAGAGCAGGATACAAAGTCAACACACAAAAGTCAATAGCATTCCTCTACACAGATAACGAACACACTGAGAGAGAAATTAGAGAAACAATACCTTTTACAATAGTTCTGCAGAAAATGAAGTAGGAATTAATCTAACTAAAGAAGTAAAAGATCTATTCAGGGAAAACTACAGTACTCTGTAAAAAGAGATCCTAGAGGATTTCAGAAAATGGAAAGATATTCCCTGTTCCTGGATAGGTAGGACCAACATTGTGAAGATGGCCATACTTCCTAAATTGTTACGCAGATTTAATGTAATCCCTATCAAAATACCATCAACACACCTCACAGACCTGGAGAAATCATTCCTAAAATTTATTTGGAACCAGAAAATACCTAGTATTAAAAAGACAATCCTGGACAACAAAGATAAGGCAGGAGGCATTACAATTCCTGACCTAAAGTTATATTACAGAGCTACCATGATAAAATCAGCATGGCATTGGCAAAAACATAGGATCAATGGAATAGATTAGAAGATGCACAAGCAAATACAAACACACTCAGCCACCTTATTTTTGACATAGGGCCAAACGTATTCACTGGAGGAAAGATAGCCTCTTTAATAAATGGTGCTGGAAAAACTGGCTCTCTACATGCCAAAAAGTAAAACTTGACCCAGGTCTATCACCATGCACTAAACTAAAGTCAACATGGATTAAAGATCTAACTAAACAGAAACAACAAATTTCCTGGAAGAGAAAGTGGAGGAAATCTCAAAGACATTGGGGTAGGCAAACAGTTCGTGGACAAAAATAAAAATGCATGTGTAATAATTGAAAGAATCAATAACTGGGACTTCCTCTGGCTGAGAAATTTTTGACATGTCAAAAGAAATTACTAACAGAGTGAAAAGAAAATACACAAATTTTCAAAAAAATTTTAATTAATAAGTATTCAGACAAAGGTCTTCTATGTAGAATTTATAAAGAACTAGAAAATATTAGGGTTCCAGAATTTGAAGACCCAGTTGAGAAATGGGCATCTGAGATGAACACACACTTCTCAGAGAGAGAAACACTGGAAGCTTATAAATACACAAAGAAATGCTCCACATTGCTAGCCACCCGTGAAATGCAAATTAAAACAACACTTAGATACTATCTCACCCCACAAAGAATAGCTACCATAAAGAAATCAACCAACAACAAATGTTGAAGAGTCTGTAAGGAAAAAGGAACACTTCTCCACTGTTGGTAGGAATGTAGACTGGTGCAACCATTATGGAAAGCAGTGAGGAGACTTCTTAAAAAACTAGGACTGGAAATCCCATTCAATCCAGCAATCCTCCTACTGGGAATTTTCTCAGGAGAACTGAAAACATCATATCATCGTGATGTTTGTCCTATGTTTATAGCAGCACAATTTGTGATAGCCAAATCTTGGAAACAACCAAAATGCCCATCACTTGAAGAATGGTTGAAAAAGATGTGGTGTTTTTATACAATGGAATATTACTCAGCTATAAAGAATGATAAACTTGAAGCTTTCATATATAAGTGGCTGTATCTTGAACATATAAGTGAAATAAACTAGATTCACATGTGTAAATATCATATAGTCTCCTTAGTGTAAGAACTTAAAAGAAGAAATAAAAATGGAAAGGCAACACATGGCTAAACGGAAATCAAGAACTTAAGGATTAAACAATGAAGAGATAGCAAGCAGAAAAGTTAGGAAACATGGCAGGGGCAAACCCATGCACTTATATACACAGGATGAATGAAGCAATGGTTCTAAGAATCTCCAAAAGGCTTTTGACACTAAGGATAGCAATGTGTAATACTAAAACATGATTGGAATGCCTATCGTTCTGTTCTTTTAGATGTGTGCTGCTTCTAATGTCATTTCAATTATTGCTATACTCCCTCTCAAGTAAATGTTTGTTTTAAAAGAAAACAAAAAATAGTAAATAAAGAGAAAAATGAGACAGGGAAAAATGCCATAGGATTGATCGGCTACAACTTTGTATATGGTTAGATCAGTAAATTTCTGTGTAAAAATGTGTAACTTTTTAAAAATCACATTCAATAGGGATTTATTAGAGCATCAATGATTGATGGAAAATACCAGTTCCATGTTAAATCTAAGGCGTTTGATATTCAGAAAGACGGTGATATTAAGCTCAAGTACCTATGTTATGGAGTAATAGTATTGCTAAGCTTCTCTTCTAGAGTGTTAACAACTTAAGCTTGTAAACCAAAAATTGGAGAAAAAGAAGGGCTACAAGGATAGTCCTTGAGGTCAGTGGGGACTCGGAACACAAGAGAACCTGTACTGTAACATCTTAACTCATTGGGGACCCAAATTTTCTGTCCAAGGAGATTATGGGGCCACAGAGGAAAGGGGTTAATGATGTATAGTGTGCCTAAGGAGAGTCACCTAGAGAGAAAGCATTCTCTCAGGCTTTGACAGAGAGCAAACTGGTCAAGCAATGGCTGTGACTCATTCAGATTGTTGACACTGACAAAAGTTCTACAAAATGCTGTGCATAGTTTCAGGGTAAATCCTGAGGGGACCTGACTGGCCTTGTCAGGTATAAAAATTACATGTTTTATTGTATAGGTCTTGCTTTAAGTTGGTCTTAACCATCCAGCAGAAATGTTTAACCATGAAGCATGAAAAATAAAGCCAGATTAGCATCCTGAGATGTAAAAGCCTCAAGTCAACACATTCCAACATTGCCAGTTCTGCTGATAACCCACTACTATTATGGAGTATTGGACTATACATACAGCTACTTTCTCTTAGTTCAATGAGAAGAGATATTTGTATTACTAGTGTTTAGGAAAGTTATCATGTCTCCATCTTGTGCTCTGAACAACTACTATGAAGACAACAATATACATTGTATTAATTATTGCGGCTGTCCTACTAACATGTTTTGGAACTGTCTCATTGTTATTTCTTATTAAAAGTAATAAAATTACAAAAAAAAGACAGTTCTATAAAAAAATAAATTGCCAATCTGCTACATGTGAGTCAAAATGGAAAACATACATTATACTTTAATATGTGAATTGTCCTAAAAGTTATTATCATTAAACTTTTCTGTTTATGAAAAAAAAAGAAATGTCTTTTCTTGGATCTACTCAAGAAAATTTACAGTTTTTAATTTTCTCACTGCTGCTCCTATCTTCCTTCTGCATGATGCTGTGTTCTACTCAACCATGAACTGTTGGATTTCTTTTTCTTTTTCTTTGTATGTTAGGGAAGGGTCTGCAGCATGTTCAGGGTCTCATTACTTGACCAGATGCATAGTGATCCACCTCTTTACAGCCTCCCAGGAGCTGGGATTACTGGCATCTGCTACCATACCCAGTCTCAATTGATGTCTCAGCGCACCCTGGGAGTGGGGCTCGCATGGCAGACTCAGGGATTGAACCCCTGACCCCTGTGCCTATTTGGGAGCATTTTCATCTGCTGAGTGATTTGGCCTACCCTCAACTGTTCCAATTTTTAAAAGGTCCTTTCCTCATTTCTCCTTCTTTGCTTTTCACAGTTCTATCTTTGCATATGCCTAGAATGATGACCTATAGCAAATAAAGAACACACTTTTCCCTCTGACAAGATGTCACTCAGCGCCAGACCCCCATAACCAACTGACGACCTGACATCTCTCTGTGGAGGTCTCAGTGGCACCTCATCCTCCACCTGCCTGATTTCCCTTCATGATCCTTCCTCCACTGTAACTCTCTTCTTGCTTGGGCGTTCTGCTCATGCTAATCTTTTGAGAGTCCATACACTTACAGGCTAATTGTACAACACCTAAAGTCTAATTTTCAAAGGACACTGCTTGGGTTCAGCTTCTGCTTCCACAATGTTGCTGGGTGATGTAAATTAAATTATTATACTGTCTGTGCCTCTGTTTCCTGTTGTATGAAGTGATGACTGTCAATGGTGATAGCTATGTTCAGAGATGTTATGATGATCAAATAATGTACTGACTCTTCCCCTTCATTTCTTCTAAAACTTCTGAGTCATTTTTTTTGAGAGGCCTCACTGACTTCTCTGACTGAATCCAGTTACTATATCATGGGCTTTTCTTGTATCATGGATCCCCTTTCTCTAATACTATAGGAACAATGTATGGGTCTTTTATTAATTTTAGGGGTCAACTGTTTATCTTTCTCACTTGAATGTCAACTCCAGCAGCACAGGGACTGTGTCTGTCTTTGCCCACCTTTCCTTGGGCCTAGCCACACTGCTTAGAACACAGTGAGATCCCAGTGAATATTTTTTGACAGAAAAACAAGGTAGGCATTCATTCCCAGGGGAAGGCAGTGGGGATGCTCTCACGTAGGCCCTGTTGATGTGAAACTAGCGTCTGTGGAGCATCAGTTCTTCTTGTGAGAGAAGGAACGAACATGCAGTGGGGACAGCAGCTAAGCTGCGTTATCTTCTCCAGTGCACCAAGAGGCCACTGCCCGCAGGGGTGTTCTCTGCTTAGCAAGCCAGGATTTGGTGGCGATTCCATGTCAGAGGCAGAGACCTGGGTTTGATTCCTGCTCCACTACGTGCTGCTGTGTGCTCTGGGTCACATCTGTTCACCGTTCCATGGTCTCAGTCACTCATCTGCAATTAGAGCACAGTGCCCACTCAGAGTCAGGGCTTGCTGAGCACTGGGGCTATAAAAGTTTTGCTTTGCCTTAAGCATATTACACGATGGCTCATGACCATGATAAGACTTGGGCCACAGGTAAGCCAGTAAATGAGCCTCTGTGGCACAGGAACAGACTGCTGCCAGAGGCACCCGCACCCACACCAGCAGCACCTCCAAAACTATGATTTTGATCATAAGACAAAGGAGAGCGTGACTCCGCGCGAACGTGGAAAGCAGGGTTTCCAGAGCTCGGCCTACTCAGCGCAGAAGCGCCTTCTCCACTGCTTCCTACCAGGGTGCAGCACAGGTGCGAGACAGGCCAGCGGGCAGGAGTCACCAGAGGCCGAAGCGTCCCAGGGGCCCCTATGGCGTGCTCACCGCTACCGCCACCCCCACCCAGGTCTCCAGCTTTTTCTCTTTTGAGCCTGCTGCCACACCACTGCTGAGTCCAGTCCTTGAGATCACAAAGCAGGGACTCCACTGTGCTCAAGGAAAGCAAACCAAAGGAAGGCACATCCCTGCAACCCAGGGATGCCCAGCAGCAGGAGAGACTCCCGTCCTTTGCCACAGCTGCACCAGGCCGCGTGCAGGGGTCTGCGTGGAAGCTGTGAGCGGGCACCGCGCCTGAGCAAAGCCCCGATGCGGTGTGTGCAGTAGAGGGCCACTGTCCTCGCCTCCAAGCCCTCTCCTCTGGACTCTGCTTCCAGCTCGTGGGCCCGGGCGTCGTAAGAGTTTCGGGGTGCAGGGCGCCTGTGTAAGTGGAGCATGAGCTGTGCGCACCCTTCGCGCCTCGGGAGTCAGCGGCCTCGAACTCCGCGCGCGCCTTACGCCGAGGAGGCGGAATCGGCCCCCGGAGGCGCGCGCACGGGCCAGGAACCCCGCGCGTGTGAGGCGCGCGGCCCCTGAGGCGCGAGGGGCGGCAGGCCGGGGCCCGCGCGGACTGCGGCGGATGAGCGCGTGCGTACGTGGAGCGCGCGGGGGCGAGCGGCCGGCCGGGCCAATGAGCGCGCGGCGGCGGCGCGCCGGGGGCGGCGCGGGCCTGCATGGAGGCGCGGGCGGCCCGGCGCGCTCACTCGGCCTCGGCGCGGGCACTGCCGGCCGCAGCGGGGCCGCGAGCCGGGGCGGGCGGCGGGGGCGGGGGCGGCGCCCGGGGCTGGCATGCGCCCGGGGCTCCGTGGCGGCGGCGGCGGCGTGGGCGGCCGCGGGGGGCAGCGCTAGCGGCGCGGCGCTGGGAGCCGGCGCACGCGGAGCCCGAGCGCCGCGCGCCCACCATGGCCGCCCAGGGCGAGCCCGGCTACCTGGCGGCGCCGTCGGACCCCGGCTCCAACAGCGAGCGCAGCGCCGACTCGCCCGTGCCCGGCTCCGAGGACGACCTGGGCGCCGGGGCGCCGCTGCTCAGCCCCGAGTGGAGCGAGGAGCGCTTCCGCGTGGACCGAAAGAAGCTCGAGGCCATGCTGCAAGGTAGGCGCCGCCCGCGCCCCGCCGCCGCCGGACGCCGAGGGCCCGCGTTCGGACCCCCGGCTCCGACCCGGGCTCTGGGATGCCAGCTTTCGCCCAGATCCCGGCGTGTCCTCGGGGCGCGCAGGGTGCCCACTCCAGCCCGGCCCCGCGCGTGTAGTGCCGCTGCCTGTCGGCGCCGCGTCCTCCCGCGGGGGCCGGCCCGGGGCCGGGCGGCGCGGGAGGCCGGGGGTCCCGGCGGAGCGCCCCACCACTGCCCCGGGCCTGAGTGCGGCCGGCGGGTCCCCGTCCCCACCAGGCGTGCAGAATACATATGGGGACCCGCTGGGTTCGGGCAAGCCTTCCTGAGCTTGGGTGTCTTTGTCTTTCATAATTTGGGATCTTTCTGTAAACTTTTTACGGTTGCTCGGGAACTTTCTCGGGCAGGACAGCTTTAGCACGTTGATGTGGAAACGAAGTGAGATAATCTGTCGATTGCAGCGAGCGGCAAAATGCGAGGTCCTTTATACCTTCCTTAAAAAGGTTAATTACTGGTGTACCTGTGGTCGTCGTGTTGCTGAATTCCGCATCCGTGGAAGTCTGCAGGCGAGGCGCTGTGATCGACTGTCATCCCGAGGCTTGTGTAGGGGCCGGCCTTGGGCTGGTAAGGGAGGTTCCTGGGGATCCATTCAGTAGCTGGTGCCCTTTATCGCCAGAGGACTGGAGTTTTCCAAAATTGTTTTTGTTTTGTGGCTTTCTGCGTAATTTTTTTTTTTTTTTTTGACTTTTATCAAGTCAGTATCGCGCAGTATGGGAGCGAGTTAGCCCTCCGTGCAATGCGTTTTAGAACAATTAAGCAGGTTATTTTAAGAGAGAACAACATGTTTTCCAAAACAATAAACTCAGTGGAAACAAATAGCAAGAGTGTTTGGCAAGAGTTTTTGGATGTACTACAGTCTTGTCTCCCCTGTTGCTTATTTTATTGATAAACATTCCTAATGCAATTCCTGTCTCTATTTTCCACTCCAATTATGCAGCTTCTAGGAGAATTACTTCTATGATAAGCTTTTCAAATAAAAATACTGCAAAATGGATTTGAAAACTGTTGTCTGTGCTGTGTTTCTGTAACTAATTTTACTTAGTTATTCCTTGCTTCATTTTGGTGGTTTGTAATTATAAAACAAATGTCAGCGTTATGTGGGAGATAGGATTGAACTGGTTAGGATAACATACCTTTCTTTTTCTGCAGATTTCTAGTTTGTCTTCTACATGAGTTTGAAGTGTTGTGGAGGATTATTAATGTTATTTTTTTCATTTTATGTATTTGGTACAGGATCTCATTACAAAACTCAGACTCGTAGTGACTCTCTAGTTTTTGAGCCTCCCCAGTGCTGGGATTACAGGTGTGGGCTGGCGCCCCATGCAGGGCAAGGGATTGAACACTGGTCCCTGAGCTTGCCAAAATAGGTGCTTAGTTCTCTGAGCTATCTTGCCGGCCCAGGATTAATAATTTTTTTAATATGATTGGTTAAAGTGACGCACATCTTTATCCATGTACCTTTAGTGACAGTGAACCCCATAGTTACAGTGACTGGGAGCACCCATAGGTGTAACCCAGGCTGTAGAAATTCTTTTTTGAAAGTAACACATTTCCATTTTGCCTACAATGAAATATGGATGAAACATTTTAAGAATTTGAACTTTTTTTGCTTGGTCTTTTGAGATCTTGAGATAGGGTCTCACTATGAGGATCATGCTACCTCAAGCTCACTTCGTTGCCCAGGCTGGTCTTGAACTTGCGAGGATCCTCCTGCCTCAGCCTCTGGAGTGCTGGGATTGCAGGTATGTGCCATCAGACCCTGTTAGGCTTTTTGTTGATATGGAAATTCAGATGGCAAATGGTTGGAAATTGCTTTGTGGTCTTTTTGGGGATTGAACTCAGGACCTTGCACTTGGTGGGCAAGCACTTGTTCTACTGAGCTGTCTCCCTGGCCTGCAGTCTTAAAGTTGGTAGTTTCTCTTACAGGAGATCTGCACAGAGTTAGCACTTCTTCAGCAGCTGGTATATAGTGAAATAATTCAGTTAGTGTTGAACATAGAACTTTTAGCTTTCTGAGAAGTAGGCTTTGAACACACTTGACAATAGGACCCAGGGTACTGGGCACCAGGTCATTTTAGGATGTGTATTTTCAACTACCATGTTTGAAAGAATGGGGTTCTTTTAGTTTTCCAAACCAAATGTAATCAAGTGTCTCAATGCTTAATAGTATGTGGTCATGAAAAAATGAGTGCTGGAATGACACAGACCTAGTTTTAAATCTCTGTGGGACTCTGGGAAGGTGCCTGGGTCTTGCCTTATCCTCAGTTTTCCTATTTGCAAAGTAGGGCTAGTAAAAGACACTTTCACTTAGGGTTTTTTTTTTATGGTTGGCTCAGCTCAGCCTGCCCTGGGGGTGGGGGTGGTGCTGGCGCAGCCTGTAGTGCTAGGGATTGAACCGTGGTCCCTGTGGTTGCCTAAGCTTTCCTAAGCAGGCGCTTTAGACTGCTGAACTGTCTTGCCAGCCCTGTTGCTTAGAGTTTTATTGTTTTTTAAAGAGTATTTAGTACAGGGTCTCACTGCACTGATCAGATTTGTAGTGATCCTCCTGTTTTCAGCCTCCCAAATGCTGGGATTATAGGCTTGCACTGCCATACCCAGTCTCATTTGCCAGTCTCAGCAAGCTTTGGGGCTGGGGTCAGGATGGGATCAGGACAGTGCACCAGGGGTTGAACCCTGTCCCCTGCACCTGCACTCAGGTGCTTAGTCCAGTGAGCTACCTCACCAGCCCATATTTTCTTCTACTATTAAAGTTTTTCTCTTCTTTTTCCTTTTTTGTTTTTGATAGGGCCTCACTTTAAAGTCCAAGGTGACTTGGAATTTACTATGCAGCCTAGGCTAAACTCAGACTTGCAGTGATCCTCCTGCGTCAGCCTCCAGAATACTGGGATTATAGGCATATACCACCACACTGATTATTAAAGTCTTATATCATCAATTCAAGTAATTACCAGTGTGTACCATGACTTATGAGATATAAAATATACTTAATAAATTAGTTGGGGAACAGAAGGATTTTGTAAGTTCATAATTACAAAGGTAAAACAGATAAAAAACCAAGGTAGAAAATCTGATGTCAACAGGCATACTAATATTGTTAGATACTTTGGGGTGGAAAATTTCATTTGAAAAAGAGCAAGTAAAGGATGTATTTGTTTGGGTTTCAAACTATTGCACATTTGGATTAGAAATTTATCTTTTTACAGTAGTCTTAAAATACCATATGTGGTTTTACAGTTGAAATAAGGACAAGTAAGGTAGTTGTCCTTTCAGTCTTAGGAGTGCAAACTGGTGATTTTAGTGCTTGGAATTTGTTTTCAGAGAGACTTTCCTAAGGGCAAGTTAATCTTTAATGTCTAATGTTTTAATGTTGTATTTTTATTAGTAGCGAAATTCTTCTATGCAATGGACCAAAAATTCAGTGAGGTTAAATTATGGGCAGTAGGCTAGTAGTCAGAGAAATAAAATAGCATTCTTGGATGGTCACGGAATTCCACAATAATTGGTATATAACATAAAAACCACCAGACCAAGAATGTGGGGAAAATCACCAGTTTTTGTCTGAGTTTTCTTTTTCTTTTCTTTCTGTTTGTTTAATAACTACCTTAGAACACATGTGAATGCTGTCTGACATTTTTGTTGAACCCTAAATGACAATTATTGATTTTAGTCAATGATTTTTAAAGTGGGAATTTATTTTCGAGTTTAGGTTTCTGAAGTCTGTTGTCACCCTTGAAATGAATACCATGGACAGCATTTTTTAGTGATAAAATCATTTTAAACTTTAATGGTGAGCTTCAGAATTCACATTTCATTCTTTGCGTGAGATAACACTGTTGATTGATTTAAGTTGATTAAGAGGAAGAGTATTACGCAGGAAAGCATGAGGGGAAGCAGGAAATAGTTGGGGGAGGAGAGCCCCAGATAGAGATACACTCAGGACTCCTATATTAATACTTTCTGTTTTGCATCAAAAGCATAGATGTATACCATCAAATTAAGAATTTTAATTCTAATTTAATAGATACATGTTTTTGAGACAGGGTCTCGCTATGCACTTCAGGCTGGCCTTGAGCTCACTTCGTACCCTAGGGTGGTCTTGAGCTCAGAATAATCCTCCTCCCTCAGCCTTCTGAATACTAAGGTTACAGGTATGTGCCACTATACCCAGCTGTAAAATAAATGTTAACAATTCTTTTTTTTCCCCTTTTTTAATTTTTGTACTGGGAATCAAACTCAGGACTTGCGCTTGCCAGGCAGGCACTGGTGTCACTGAGCTATATCCCCAACAACATAAACTTTAGACACATGAACATTTTCAATGTTTTGAATCTTTTGTTTCTACAACGAGGCAAGTACAGGGTGGGGGAAAGTGAGCTGCTTAGCATGAAGGGCGACCGGCGTCTGGTGGGCTCTCGCATACTGCTGCAGAAGACTGTAGAAAACGGTGGGTTTTTACGGTGCCAGGCAGAACCTGGTCATTTCCTCGTGCTCGCCTGAGTCGCAGGGCTGGTCACCAAAGCAGTGGCGGTCCTACGTCATTAATAAAAATATGCACAGTAGTCATGGTATCTCTTTAGTTCAGCAAACTTTCAGGTGTTGGTCTTGTGATGTGGTAAAGGTTGTACTTTTTAGGTACGGTTGTAGGAGAGAAAAGAAATAAGAAGCAAAAAGTACTTGAAAACAAGGGAGTAGTGGAAGTAAAGATGAAGAGTGTAGCTTCAGTGAGTAGAGCTTTCTGAGGTGAGCGCCTGGTCCAGGGGAGCAGACAGTAAGAGCAAATCAGAAAGCTTCAGGAAGCCTAGTGGTTCAGGTGCACGGGGCTCTGGGCCAGATCGACTGTTGAATCTTGGCGTTATCTTTGAATATGAAGGTTGAGAAAGGTTATTATGGTCAGCCCTATTTCTAAAAATGGGTGTTAGTGGTAGAAGTTCTTCCTTCCTGAGGTGATTGTGATAATGACAAGTAAAATATCACAGTGAAGTCCACATAGAAAACATGAAGTAAATTAGTTATGACCATTCATTATAAAGCATAATGTAATAAGATGTTATATTGAAAATGAAAATCAAGTTTATTGGACAGTGGCTATAATGTTTTTATGATGAATCAACCTTCAGAGCTATCTAAATGCGATTATTGACCTTCCCCTGAGGCGTGAGGCGTGGATTAGCCTTTGTAGAGGTGGGTAAGTAGAATAAAGCTTCATGAGGCATGACCATGGGATTCTTTTGGCTCCTAAGAAGCAGGCTTCTGGCCCTCTTGTTTGTGTTTGTTTTTGTTTTAGACACTTTTCTTCTTGGAATGGTCCTGAGCCATTCTGTGTGAGTATCGTTACTAAATCAGTTATCCTCTCCTCTGGTTATCTGTTACTCTGGGCTTGAGTCCTTCACTGGCTTCTAGAAAGAAGCTTCTTCAGTCAGTGCTGTCTGTTAACACGAGGCAGCACGTTCTGCTTGCCCACCTGCGAGCTGGGGGCTGTCATAGTCCCACTGGGGGGTGATGACATGAGCGCCGAGCAAGAGAATGTGTGTGGGCCAGGCACGTGCAGCCCGGCAAACAGGAGGGTGGCAGCAGCAGCTGCTGTCTCCCATCGGATGCGCTAAGATTTTACAATGCTTGAAAGTAAACTCTTGCCAGGTCCTTTTATTTCTTAAAAAGTGTTTGAGTCCTTTTTTGAGAGGGAGAAATATTTGAATTTTTGGTAAAAGAATTAGAAAACGTTCATTAGGGCCATTTGAGTTGAACAAGGACAGAATTGCAAGATAAAATTACTTCATAGATGAGTGGAAAAATGCCTCAGAGGTTGGTGGCTTGGCAGTGAAGGGCCTGGGGACTTGCCTCAGACTGGCTGGCCCAGGCCCACGCTTGGCCTCGTGAGAAGCCTGTGTAGATGTGCTGCGTGCTCAGTGCTCTGCATAGCTGGCGCACTCACCAAGCCTTGTCTCCGTGAGGGCTTTGATTACATTGATTGTTGTTGAGTTCAGACATAGCCAGAGAGGCTTGTTGTATGATGACCTTACAAGCAGGAACATATGTGGTGGGAGTCAGCAGAAGCTCCAGCGCACAGCTGTTTACAGCAGTGTGCAGGGCCCAGGAGTTTATCTTGCCCACCTAACAAGATGTCCGAGGCAGAGAGGTGCAGGCTGCAGGTGCTGCTGAACGCCGAGGAGTCACCTCGTCCCCTTCATCATCTGCCTGGGGATTTTTGTCTCCCGAAAGTTCCATCTGTGCTTGTCTGGCCATTGTTTTTGCAATAGAGTCGAAAGATGTGTCTCCTTTTCCACAGTTTCCATCTGGAATAGGGGAGGAAAAAGACTTAGATTGGAGGCTGAGTGATTCAGCTATTTGCCCAGAGCAGGCGAAGCAGAAGAATACTGTAACCCAAATTCCAAGTGTGACTAAAGCCACAGTTACTAAGGGGACTTTGGATTGCATTGGTAATCCTTGAATTTAGATTACTTGGTGATAGTTTTATGTAGGTAGGATTTCTCTTTGCACACAATCCAGGAGTAAATGTAAATCCAAAGAGCAAATGACTTTGGTCATCTAAACTTGTTCTCATATTGGTACTCTTTTTACAGATAAGATCTAGGGCATGCTGAGCATGGTAGGCTCCGTATCAATAGGAGATAACGCCAGCCCCTGGAGTACCTTTTTTGTCTTCATCATTGTGTCCATGTCCACTGTGTCATTCATCAACATGACAGACGACATAACACAAATGCCCATTTTGCCTTGTATCACTCCGAGGTATCTTCTGTGCCCTCCCTCTGGAGTTGACTGGTTGGGCATAGTTCAAGCTTGTGCACTTCTGGCTTTCCTCATAGATTGGCCATTCTTGTCCAGCCCACAAAGCTGGAACTTGTTCAGAAGATGAAGTCGTTTTGAGGCAGTTTGATAGAATTATCTTCAAGTTTGTGCCATGTGTTGCTATTTGAAGTTGCCCAGAATGATGAGCTAATAAACTGAGCCTGTTGGCTCATCGTGCATTTATTCTACTATTTTAAAATAAAGTTCTCACTTAAAAAAGAGTGACGTGTCGGGCGTGGTGGCACACACCTGTAATCCCAGCACTTGGGAGGCTGAAGCAGGAGGATCGGTGTGAGTTCGAGACCAGCCTGGGCTACAAAAGTGAGCTCAAGGCCAGCCTGAACTGCATAGTGAGACCCTGTCTCAAAAAGACAAAAAAAAAAAAAAAAAAAAAAAAAAAAAAAAAAAAAAAAAAAAAAAAAAAAAAAAAGAGTGACGTGATGGTGGTGAGTGTACATGCTTATTTATGTAAAATGTTTAGTAAGCTATGCGGAACAAAACGAAATTTTAACATGAACTTATGTAGCTTTTTCAGTGTGTTGGAATGATTTTGCCAGAAACTTCTGTGCTGCAGGAGTCACCATACTTGATTTTAAAATCTTTTTGGTACTCACATTTAGGGCAGAGACCAAAATTCAGAAAACCATCAGTAGAAACACACTGTGGATGTTTTATGTTTTGACATCCTTTTCCTATCTACTCATTTATTATTAATGACTGTAGCTGATGAAAATGGTTGTCTGTCTGTCTGTCTATCTATCTATCTATCTATCTACCTGTCTGTATTGCATCCTGTGCCCATTTGATCTGGCATATATAAAAAGATAATGGTGAGTTGCTAGCTATTAGATAGTTTCTCCATTATAGCAAAAAAATCAGTCTGCAGTTTGAGCTGATTTAGAGTTTGGCTGTTTCTTCTTTTTTCTCCTCTTACGTGCTGGAGATCAAGTGAAGACCTCACATGCAGTAGGCAAGTGCTCTGTTGCAGACCCACGTCTCAGGTTTTCACTGTATTTAGGTAGACAAAGTGCCTGAACGTAGGATTTGGAAATTTGCCAGTACTTTTGTTCCTTTGACACTTTGTGTATGTATCATTTACTTATTTGCTTCCATTTTTATTTTCATTCCTACACATTTGCATGATTGTTACAGGACATAAGACACACCAACTCTTTTTTGCATCCCTTTCCCTCTGCTCTCTTTCCCCTTCACTTCTTGATGTCTTTTTCATTTGAAAAAAACACATGTTCTGGGGACCAGGGGTATAGCTCAGTGGCATAAGCAACTGCCTGACAAGCGCGGGGTCCCAAGTTTGATCTATGGTACTGCCAAAAAAAAAAAAAAAAAAGAAAAAGAAAAAGAAAAAGCAAATTAAAAAAGTAAAACAAATACATTTCCCAACTTCTAATGATTTGTCTTTTATTTTGCTGTTTATCTACATGTTGGGTTTCTAATATAAATAGATCCTTGCAGTGTTTTAGCTCATGCGTCTGACTTCAGTTAGTATCCATTTTTCTGCAGGTGACTCCTCATCGTTAATCCTTTTGTAGCAGCATCACTGTAGTGTGACGCCTTTGTGAAGATTCCTAGAAGGAGGATGGCGGAGGCACAAGGGATTTGTTTTTTGTTTTTAGAGGAATCTTCATAATGGATTTCCATAGAGGTTGGAGTAGTTTAAATTCCCTAAAGCAACATAGAAAGGTGCTTTTTCTTCCATGTCCTTGCCAGCATTTGTTTTGGGTTTCATAATGGTAGCTCTTCTTTGTGGATAAGGTGGAATCTCAGTGTTGTTTTGATTTCCATTTCTGTAATGGTCATTTTTGCATGTACTTATTGGCCATTTTGTACTTCTGAGAAATGTCTGTTCATTTCAGTTGCCCATTTTTTGATTTTTTTGTTTTTTGTTTTGTGAACATCTTAATTATTTTTGCATCTCAATTTTTTAATTTTTTTATGAGCAGAATCGATTTATTGGGAGGAAAGAAAGCTCCTGTCCAAGAGAGGGACAGAAAGGGGGCCTGAGCGGGTTGGCCCCCCTGCATCTTAATTTTTAAAAGTTCCTTATATACTCTAGATATTAGTACTCTTTGCAAGGAGTAGTTGGCAGTTTTTTCCATTCCATTGGTGGTTTCTTTACTCTATTGCTTCCTTTGTTTAGAAGCTTTTTAATTTGTTATGATCCTATTTTATGTTCCTTGGTATTTCTTGGGCAATTTGGGTTCTGTTCTGAAGGTTCTTACATTTTTCTATGATTTCAAGAGTTCTACTTATTTTATCTTGCAGTAGATTGTTTCTGTTTTAATGTTTAGGTTTTTGATCCATTCTGATTTAGTTTAGTACCTGCTGGGAGGTGAGTGTATTAATTCAATTTTCTGAATAGATGATCAGTTTTCCCAACATCATTTGTTTAAAGCACTGCTTTCCCTCCAGTGTATGTTTTTAGCCCTGTTATCAATAATCAGATAGTTGCATGTGCCTAGGGATGTTTCTGCACCATTTTGTTGCCCTGATCCACATTCCTGTTTTGTGGATCAAAATGGCTGTATCATACCATTTTGATCACTCTAGCTGTGTAGTGTAACTTGAAATCTGGGATTGTGATGTCTCTGCTTTTGTTGCCCAGGATTGCTTTTGCTATGGTGGGTCTTTTCTGGATCTATGTGAATTTTAGGATTGTTTTTGTCCAATATTGTAAGGAATGCCATTGGTGTTTTGATGGGAGTACATTAAGTCTGTACATCAGCTTTTGAAGTGTGGCCATTTTGGCAATATTAGTTCTACCTGTCTTTCCATTTTCTGATGTCCTCTTCCATCTCCTTTTCTGAGTACTGTGGTTTTCATTGTAGAGGCTTTTCACTTCCTTGGTTAAGTTAATTCCTAGATATTTGACTTTCCTTGATGCTATTATTAGTGGTATTCTTAATTTCTTTCTCAGTGACTTCCCTATTATATGTGACACTTTTAATTTCTGTGTTGATTTTGTGTCCTGCTATGCTAGTGAATTTGGTTATTATAAGGTTCCTTCCTCTGGTGCAAAAGAGAAGTGGAAGAAAAGTAAAGAAGCCTGTTATTGCTTGGCACAGGAGGGCTGCTGAAGAGAAGCAAAGGCCCTCGGAGGGGAAGCTGGCTGTGGGTTTTTTATGGGGTGAGGCTGGAGGTGGACTTTACATGGGCAATACAGTGTGGTAGCGGGCTCTGACTGTGGAAGCCTTGGATGGTGGGAA
The DNA here is from genome assembly GCA_004027025.1 of Myocastor coypus. Classification (NCBI taxonomy): domain Eukaryota; kingdom Metazoa; phylum Chordata; class Mammalia; order Rodentia; family Myocastoridae; genus Myocastor; species Myocastor coypus. The sequence continues at coordinate 68,123 of PVJA010003644.1, forward strand.
AAAGGAAAGAGGAAGTTTGAAGTTAGTCAGGGGGAAGAAGATGGAAATCAGGCTAGGAGCAGCCTGAGGTTGGACTTCGATCCCCGAGCCACGCCGACTCCCGTCGTGGTGACCTGGCCACCTTTGCACGGGCACAGACCTATCAGTTATTAATTCTAGGAGTCTTTTTTTGAGGAATATTTTGGATCTTTTATATGGAGAATCGTGTCTATAAGTAAATGGTAATTTTGCTTCTGTCTTTTCTGTGTATATCCATTTAATTTCATTTGTTTTTTTTTCTGATGGCTGAGGCTAATGTTTTGAGGACCATGTTAAATAGCAGTAACAGTGGACATACTTGTTCTGTTCCTGATTTTAGAAGGGAAGCTTTTAATTTTTCCCCACTTACTATTATGTTGGCAGTAGGCTTGCCATTGAGATAAGGGTCTTCTTCTAAAGATATTTTCTTCAGGTTTTTTTTTTTTTTAATCATGAATGAATGCTGGATTTTATCAAAGGCTTTTGCTCTACCCATTGAGATAATCATGCAACTTTTGTACTTGCTTCGGTTTATGTGATAAATTATATTTATTGATTTGTGTATATTGAATCCTTTCCTCCCTGGGATGTCTACATGGCCATGATCTATGATATTTTTGATAATTTGTTGCATTCTATTTGTTAGTATCTTGTTGAGGATTTTTGTATACATGTTCGTTGAAGAAGTTGGCTTGTAATTTTTTTTGTTTGACACTCTGTCTGGTTTCAGGATGATTCTAGCTTCCAGGAATGACCTTAGGGATTACTCCTTTCTGTTTCATTAAGAAGCCTGAGGAACACTGATGTTTAATCTTCCCAGTGGTTCTTGTAGAATTGAGCAGAGAATCCATCAGAAGATGAGCTTTATTTTGCTAGTAGGATTTTTTTTTTTAAATCACTACTTCAGTTTCATTGCCTGTTACTAGAGTGTTCAGGGTCTTTCTGTCTCCTTGGTTCAGTTTTGATAATTCATGTGAATATAGGAATTTGGCCATTTCTTTTGAATTCACCAAGGTTTGCTAACTAATTGTTAATAATAATCTGGATTTTGGCAGTGGGTGTGATACCACCTTTTTAAATTTCTAATTGCATTGATTTGGGTCTTTTATTTTTTGGAAGGTGCAAGATTGGCTAAAGGTTTATTTTGTTCATTCTTTTGAAGAACTAGCTCTTCAGTTGATTACAAAAGAAAAGGAAAAACAAACACTGCTGATGATATTTTGGGAATTTCTCTTAGTTTTTAAAAAACGCACCCATACATAATATATTTTTGCAAGGCATGTTTTACTTCTGATGCAAGTCAGGTACAAGTTAACTTCTGAAATGCCAATGAAACCAAATGTGATTCCTGCATTTCATGACGTTTGTTCTACATTGGGATTTTATGTTCCCTCTTTATCGATTTGCAATATCTCATGAAAATTCTTTTATGCCCGTGTTTTTATAGTAAAGATTACAGATACATAATTCAGTATTTATGAATGATTTACTTAAAAGCATAGAAGAAATATGCTTTAGAGTATCTCCATTTGAGAGTGTATTTTCTGGAAAATTTATGAAGGTATATTGACATCAACGTTTTCACTAAATTTAAATTTAATGAAAATAATTTCATTAAATTTTTCCAAATAGGCTTAATCTATTGGGCTAAGGTATAGGGTTTTGCCCCAGTGTGACTTCTTTCACATAGTTGATAAAAAGAGCTCGCTACGTGTTTCCCCCACATTGCGTCTATCCATCGGGTTCCAAATCAGTGAGGTTTGTGTACATGAGGACTCACTATCCAGTCTTTTCCCCATTCATGAATGCTCTTGCAGTCCCTGAATTCAAGTACCTGTAATTCCCTTCAGATGGTGGACTGTGACACTGTGCTTAAATGTTGCAACAGTTGAGAATATTTTTTAGGTGTCCAGACAGTGGAAAGAGCCTTTTATTTCTACTTAAAATGTCCTCCACTTAGGTGCTGGTCCTGTTATGTTAGCTGTGTGGCCCAGAGCATGTTAAAAGCATCTTTGAGTCTCACTATCCTCATTTCTAAAATGGGTGTAGAGAGCTAGTAATACCGTGTGCAAGACAGCCACACAGGATGTGGCCTAAGTTAATATTAATTGTGATGTCACAAGGATGTTTGTTAAAAATCTTTCATTCTTATTTTGTTATTCTCACCAGAAAAATTCTTACCAGTGAAAGGGCATGGACATTCTAAGGCTTCAAGTCAGTTTTGCAGAATTATCTTTTAGGGAAGTTTTCAGGTTAGATAGAAAGAAGAAACAAGTTTTCAGGATAGCTGCCTCTTACATTTGTGACTGACAGACTTCTTATTTGAGGTGAACGTTGTGATATATTAGGAACAGTTGTGTTGTCAGTAGAGTTAGCGTTCTGCTTTGCTTTACTGAAGAAAATCTGTGTGTGCTTATCTTACCTGGTTAGCATGTTAGTAGATCAATATTTTTAAAAACTTGCATGAAAACCACTTGTGGAGGTTACTTAAAGAGGCAAACTTAGAGCCTCAAGAGTCCAGACTTTTTAGGTCTAAACTACTCTTAGTAGCTGTTGGAGGGATCTATGTTTTGAGAAGAATCTTGTGTAGCTCTATGTAGGTGGTCTTGGTGCCACACTTTAAGAAGTATTGCTAGGTTAAGCACTGCTATTTGAAAATAGTCAAACCATTGTAATGATTTTTTTTCTTTCTTTGATTGTCTTTCTTCTTCTTTATAAAAATGTATTTAGGACAGGCTCTGCAAGGTCTCACTACATAGATCAAACTTGTAGTGATTCTCCAGTTTTTCAGCCTCCCAAGCCCTGGGATTACAGTCATGTACCTCCAAGCCCAGTCACATTTGCTGTCTCAGCATGCCCCGGGGGGGCGGGGCCAGCTTGGTACTTTGTATATTGAACCTGGGCCACTGCGCTCTGCCCAAGCAGGCACTTTACTCCGCTGAGCTATGTGGCCAGCCCTAGAGTTTTGTCTTTATTCTTAAATGTGCACATTATTAAACCATCATTGAGCATTTTTGTCTAGGAGCATAATTCATACTTGTTATCTATAGTGGTTTGTTGTAAGAGACTTAGGAAGAACCTACACCTGTCTGTGTTCTGGGGAAGAAGATAAGATTCATAGTGCATTTAATTTTCTTATACATGTCTGTTAAGTTAGGTATAATAGACTACTGCTTAATGTTTTATAAAATGACGTAAAAGTACATAATTGTATTATAATTTTTTAAAAGTATGGATAAAACTTTTAATAAAGAAAAATAATCATCCGTAGTACCTTTTTTTTTTTTTTTTTTTTTCATGTGGCTGGCAGGGCTGGTGTGGCATGTGGTGCGGGGGATCCAACCGCAGTCCCTGCATGCTTGCCTAAGCTTGCCTAAGCAGGTGCTTTAGACGACTGAGCTATCTCACCCTAAATACTGTTTTTATGTTGTTAATGCCTTGAAATACATAGTGCTTGAGTCTTTGGGTAGAATTCATATAGTTGCTGTTACAGCATTAGCTACTGTTTTTCATTCACCATTTAAATCTCTTTCGTATATCAAGGTAATTTTCATCAATAAAAAACATATTGTTAAATGGTAGTATATTTGGTTGAAAATTCCCTTTTTTTTCTAGCTGTGTATGACCTTATGCTACACACTATGTAGCTGTTTTTCTCCTTTTGGAACTATCTTGTGATGAAAAAGGTATGCTGAATATACGTAGTACAGAATACTGATTCCGAACACAACATGTTCCCTGGAGCACTTGCCGTGAAAAGTGCTGACTGGCCTGGGTGTCTGCTTGCTCTCTTGTCTCAGTTGCTCGGTAACAACCCATGGAACACATGTGCTGGATATGTTAATTTAAAGCTGTGAAAATTTGAAATTGTAACTTTTACTTCTTTCTGGAGTAATCTGTAGGCTTAGTTACCAGCTTTCTCTTAGAGTTGTTGTGGAGTTCAGACTCTCAGTTGGTCTGTAGAGACAGTGTATCTGAGTTCAGAGTGAGTGCTGGATGGCCGGCATTGGCTCTCCCAATTCTCGAATTTTTTACTGAAACTGGAATCATCTTAGTGGTAGATGCAGGGGTGGCTTAGAGTTCTCAGTAAGAATGCAGACATTCATTGGCTTTGGTAAAATTTTCTTATTTTCTGTCTTTGTGAAACAATGATAATAATACCTCTCTCAAGGGTTATTGTGAAGATTATATGATAATGTTTATAAAGTCGATTCACAATTGGTGTCCTTAAATGGTCTGTATTTCTCAAATGTATCTTATGTTTTTTCCCAGCATTTAAGCTCAGTGCTGTGAAATAGCTGGACTGTATTTATAGAATAAATGACCCAAAATGGGTCTGGATTGAAACCTTTGTCCCTTTATGGGCCGGTAGACCTCACATTGACCCCTGGGATGGAGAGATGGAGCTAGAGCATGTGCTTGGCCTCGAGGAACAGCAAACAGTTCTGTCTTGTAAGTAAAGCAGAACCCTTTTCTGAGTGTGATGGTCCTTTTTTTTTTAGTCCTTAGTCCAGAGAAATGGTAGTGAACCTTTTTTATAGCTTTCAGTGATACATATAGCTCATTTAGGTATGTGTGCTTAGGTTCACTAACACTAGTTTAGGGAATATGTAGAATGTTGTACCATTAGTGAGATACTTCACTTTGGTGTTTGGAATGGGGATTTTAAAATTTAATTCAGATGAGATTAAAGCTGAATAAATTATGTCTATATCTGATAGAGCTTAGAATTATACACTGAAATTTGCAATGCTGATATAACTTTTCAATTTATTTAGTTGCAAGCATTGGATTATCTTGCTCTTAGCATAATGTACCTCCAAATACTTGTTGACATATGATTTAAGGACTCTCACATAAGATAACCCACTCTGAAAAATAGAAGAAACCTTCTATATCAGTTCATAAACTATAGTAGGATTGCCACTGAGTTCTTCTGAGTTAGAAGAATTGAACCCAGTTTTCTCAGCAGAGTCTGAGATTTAGTAACAGCAACACAGAGAAGCTAAGATGATTTTAATGTACAGAGAATTCTATATAAATGGCTGGATTTCAAGCCAGTGAATATTTTATCTTAAATTGTTTGGGAGTAGTGAAGCAATTTTGTGCAAAGCTGTTGTTGCATGTTTTGTAAAGTAGAGTGGTTGACCAGGAGTCAAATGACGTTAGCTCATGCCAGACTCAGCTTTCCTTATGTGCATTGCGTTGGTAGGACGGTACCTCCAGCAGGAGCAGTGACAGTGAGGGGGCGGAAGAGCCAGGGTAGCAAGGTGGGCTTTGGAGCAGTGAGAACTCACAAGACATCTGACCACGCACTGGGTTCTCAGGCCCCTTGGTGGTGAGGTCTCAGCACCCTGGGTTTTGTGGGCTAGGGACTAACTAACAGAGGGCTTTCTGTAGTGCTTGAGCAGAGACTGCAGCATAAGCCATAGTTGACACTTCGTGGTGTTGACATCCTGTGTTAGACAGCAGAAGTCATGTGTTTCTCCAACTTGCACCTTTTGTCATATTTTCCTTCTCATTTGCCAGCATGTTCAGATATCCAGCTTCTGTTTTTTTAGGGTTTATATCTGTCAGTTAAACCACTAGTGTGAAATACCTGGGAGATGTGATAATGTTCAACAGATTAAAATCTAAAATAAAAGTAAAGACATGTATGTCCAAATTTCAAGTATTTCGAGAATTGTTTTAATTGATTACTGAGAACTAACATTTTTTTTTCCCATAGGAGTTCACCGTTGTTTGTATTGTCATGTTCTAAGTTGGTTCTTCCATCATTTTCTGTGCTTCTTTGTTAAAAGTACCATTTGAAGCAAAGCCAGTGTTTTGGGAAGCAATATTCTGATACAGGATCTTGCTATGTAGTTCAGGTTGGTCTTAAAATTATTTTATTATGTAGCTTAGGCTGGCCTTAAACTCACAGTGATCGTTTTGCTTCAGCCTCTTGAGTTCTGGGATTATAGGTATGTGTGTCACCCAGATGGCAAGCTTTTACTAGCTTCTTAATTACTTGATTATAGTGTCTTAATTTTAAAAAAGTCAGAAAAAATAATGTTTGATTTTAGAGTTGTAAGAAAGGTGTAAGGAAACATTCAATTTAATCCAGTAGAATTTGTTTTAAATAGAAAAAGGAAACCCAACAGTATTATGTGTGGAGTTTTATTTTTCCTAGGTAATTAATAAAGCATTGTTGATTACCTCCAAAAATGTATTTGTTATCAGGAAATGGACATCTGGGGTGCATTACCTGTGTAAAGTGTATTTGACCTTGTCAAAGCAATTAGGAATTAGCAAGAAAGGTTACTAAAATGATTTTAATATAAAGGAAGTTCTGTATAAATGGTCAGCATTCATACTTGGGAAAGCTTTCTCATAAATCATTTGGGAATGGTAAGGCAATCTACAACGGGAAGTTGCTGCATGTGTGGCATCATGGTTTGTGTTTAGTTGTTGCCCCAAAGCCTCATGCAGTCAGAGGGTGGGCTTCTAGAGCTTGCGATAGAGTCATGATCCATTTCTGGGGTTATCTGTGAGTGCTACACTCCTGCAGGGCTGGGTAGCCTGAATACAACATAAGGGAGGGAAGGCATCCTCCACGCCTCCCTCTTTGCTCTTTCTGCTTTTGCTGTTTTCCACTGCCATGAACTGCTGCCCTCTGCCATGTGCTGCTCTGCCTTGGAGCTGGCTTATTAGAGACTGAAACCTCCACAAACTGAGTGAAATAAAACTTTCCTTCCTTAATTTTGGGCATCAGATGTTTGTTTCTGCAATGAGGGAAAAGTAACCAAGACAGAATTTGGTACAGCAGTGGGGCTGTTGCTATTACTGTACCTGACCATATGGTCCAAGAACCTTTGGGAATGGCTTGCAGGAAGAGTTGGGAAAGGCTGTGATATGTCTCCTGAAAGAGTAGCTTTGGAATGCCTTATGCTGTTTTGTATAGGAGATTCTAGTCAGAATTCTAGTCAGAGCCCACAAGACCAGAAGGCTAGTAGAAATCCTTCTGGTAAAGATTAGACTTGAAAAAGTTTCTGCTGGGAAGAAGGACTGCATTAGTTGTTGGACTCCAAATGACTGTGCTATGGCTTGACAGAAAGTTTGCATTTTGCTTGTGCCCAGAAACTTTGCCTGAGACTAAGATTGAAGGTGGCAAATTGATTAAACTGGCAAAAGAAATTTTAAGGCTTTCGAATATTGAGGCTGTGGCATGGCTTTTGTTGGGGGCTTTTAGCAGATTTGTATTGGGAATCAAGAGCAAATAGCCCAGCAGGATGATGTAAAATGTTGCAAGTTTGGCCAGAAAGGAAGCTTCAATTAAGCTATAGACTGCAGAGATAGAGCTAAAGAGATCTCCATGCCATGCTCAGAAGGAACAGGAGAATAGAGAAGATGGTCTGAGGACATCACAGGAAGCAGCAAGTCTCCTCCCTTTGCAGCCTCAAAGCTACAAAAGAGAAAGACTCAGTTTTAAAATTGTTTTTTTTTTTTTTAATCCTTTTTATTTATTTGATACAGGGTTTTGCTATGCAGCTTGGACTCATAGTGATACTCCTATCTCAGCCTCCCCAGTGCTAGGATTACAGATGTGCATCACCACATGTGGTTGTGGTGACTGGCACAGCATGCTACACCAGAGGTCAAGCCCAGGTCCTTGTGCTTGCCAGGTAGGCACTTAGAGCTGTCTCCCCAGCCCATGAAAGACTTTGCTTTGAGGAGAAAACCACAGAGCGCTATATTCCAAAATGGTGTTGGCTGCACCAGGTTTCAGAATGGCGGTGGCATTGAAAATATGTTCCTAAGAGTTGGATTCATAGTACCCAGTGATCCAGGCACTTGACCCATGCAGCTAAGACAGAAGAAAGCATGGCTACTGCTCCAGTTGGCAGTGAACCTTGGTATCATCCATGTGTTCCTGGTTTCAGGTGTATGAAGGATGCAGGAATTCTGAGGTTAAGAAGGCTTCTGCTCAGATTTCAGAAGAAGGTCTTTGATATCAGGCAGTGTGCACCTGAGAGGGCAGTGGGTGAAGTATGTGAAGCTGTGAGTTTGAAGCAGAAGGTTCCCTGGAGAACCCAGAAGTTGGGGAAAGCCAGATTTATGTATTGACTGAGGAAAGCCTCAAGGAGGGAGCAAAACTGGCGCAAGAGAAAAGCCACAGGAGCCCTACCCACCAAAAGTGCTACAGAGGTGGAGCCACACGGAGCCTGCAGTTTGCCAGAGGTTTCCTCAGATGTTGAATATGGAGCTACAGGACTTAATGTTTGCCCTGTGGGGTTTTGGACTTGCTTTTGCTCCATTCCTTTGTGTCCCCTGTTTGTGCCTTTTGGAATGGCAGTGTTTATCTTGTGCCATTGAATATTGGAAGTGCTTACCTTTTCATTTGTACAGGAGCTTACAACAAGAGTTTGCCTTCAGTCTTGGAGGAGATTTGGGACTTGGACTCTTCAGCAGTGATGAAAGTGGTAGGACTTTGGCAACTCTTGGAGACTGATGAAAATGCCTTTTTTATTGTTTTAAATCTTTTATTTATTAATTTGGTACAGGGTCTCATTGCACAGGTTGCACTCGTAGTAATTCTCTTTTCTCAGCCTCTGCAGCACTGGGATTATAGGCGTGCACCATCATGCCTGGTTTTGGTGGCTGGCATGGCATGCCCAGGGTTCTGGGGCTGGCACATCTTGTAGTACTGGGGATCGAACCTGGGTTCTCGTGCCTGCCAGGCAGGTATTTAGATGTTGATTAGCTCTTACTAAAATGCCTTTTGCATAAAAGGAGTTAATCAGACTTTGGGGTTTAGGGGTAGAATGTTATGGTTGGTGTCTAAATGGCCCTTCACAGCCTCTTGCGGTTGTGGATTTGGCCTAGAGTTTGTGATTAATTTGTGCTCAAGTGCTGGAATTATGAGTATGAGTGCTGCACGCACCTCAAGCAGTTAGCTTGCCTACAGTATAAGGGAGGGAAAGAGGCCTGCTCTTTGCCCCTGCTCCTCCCTGTTTGCTCTTGCTGTTTCGCTATTTTCTGCCACCACAAACTTCTGCCCTGTGCCATGTGCCACTCTGTCTTGAAGCCCGCTGATAATGGGCTGAAACCTCCATAAACTGCGAGTTAAATAAACTTTTCCTTCCTTATTTTGGGGCATCAGGTATTTTTGTCTCAGTAATGTAATCTGGTTAGTTCTTTGAGGAGGGTTTTGAGCAGCCCCTTGGGAATTGTCCTTTCCTGCACTAGTAGGCTGTGCACATTTGACATCCATGGGCCCCTCTCAGCATCCAGCAGATTCCCAAGGGAAGAAGAGAGACATCTCTTGTATAAGCTTGAGATAAGGCATGTCAGTCCAGGGAGAGTTGATCCTTGTACAGGGCTGCAGAGTCAAGCAGAACATAGTAAGGGTAGTGGTAGTTGTAGTGGTAATGATGGTGAGGTAACACATAAGCCACTGTGTCCAGTCAGTGTGTTTATCTATCATATCATATATCATATCGTGTCATATATTGTATGATCTCATTGAGATAAGCTCTTGCTGTGTAGCCCAGACTGGCCTCAACCTTGTGCAGACCCTACCACTTCAGCTTCTGGAGTGCTGCGATTATACATGTGTCCCACATTGCCTGAGTGTGCTTCTCCTGGTTATTTCAAATGCTAAGAAGAATAACAAAGAAAATTGAGAATAAGAGAGGTAGAAATGTGTATTTAAGATACTTCTTTTATTTTAAATCAAGGAAAGTTTTTTTGTGAATTCTTGATAACTGCTGTTGAGTATGGTGTAGGAATCTAGAAATGGACCTGTCTATGGGTAGCAAGATATAAGCATAGAAAGCCCCAGATTCCATTCTATCAAATGAACATTGGCTTAATAGCAGTCTGTGGCTTTAAAAAAGCCTTTATGAAAATGCTAGAAATCAGACGCAGTATCATAGTACTCCAGGTAAGGTTAACCCTCGGTTCTACTGCATCAAAACTGGTAATAAGCTGTTTCAATTTATGTGGATCATGCGTAGGTCATGCTCTACAGGAAAAGCCCAATGCATGGTTTTTCTGTTGAACGTCCTGGCTTTTTGGGATGACCCAAGGTACTGGCTTCTGTCTTGTCTGACTTAGCATGCTAATGAAGATATGGGCCATCTCCAGAGAACAGGGGAACTTCCCCAGAGCAACTGCAGCACCACAGGCAGACACTGGAAGAAGGGAAGACTGCACAGGACTGGGGAAAAATAAAGCAAAACAGAAAACCAGACAAACTGGCAGACCTCTCTGTGATGTTCAAAGTAGGTGTATTCCTGGAAAAGGTTTGTGAAGTCTTCAGAATCTCTAGCTCAGTTTACTCGTGAATGATAGTCTTTTTCTGTGTTAAGTCAACCATAAAGGCTGAGAGTAACTATGTTTTCAAATATAAAAATCTCAACAATAACAGTAGTAACAGTAATGACAACAAAAGAAGCCACGTGAAAAAAACAGAGAAACACGGCCTAATTAAAGGAATAAAATAAGTCTCCAGAAACTAATTTTAAAGAAATGAAGTTCCAGGAAGCATCTAGAAGCTAATTAGAAATTGTCTTAACTCAGTACACTGAAGGAAAAAAGAGATAAGGAATATAACTATACATGAATAAAATTAAAATACTAACAGTGAGACAGAAACTTTTTCAAATAATACTGAGGAGAAACTCTAGAGCTAAAAGTATAATAACTGAAAAGAAATAGACTATTTCAGATTAGTAAGCAGAAAAAAAGTGAAAAGATAACAAGATCAGCAGTTCCTTAGACTTTGAAAATAAAACTAACAATAATCAGATATTTTAGAGGAGACCTTATGTGCTACAGAAATAGAAAGGATCACAAGAATTTTCACAAACAGTTATATGCCAAAATATGAGAGAATCTTGGTAGAAATGGATAAATTTCTAGGAATACACAGTCTATTAAAACTGAATTATGAAATCAGATATTTAAATAGACACATTATAAGGAGGCTGGAAAAGCCCCAAGACTACATGGCTTCTCTGAAAAATGCTTCTGGATATTTAAAGAATTGATACCAATCCTCCAGTTTTTCCAGAACATTAGAGAAGAGGAAACTCTACTAGACTATGGGGACAGCAGTGTCCTGATACCAAAATCAGACAAGGATATTCCAATAAGAGAGAACTATGGACCAATGTGCATACAGAATTTTAGCAACACAATCCAACAATACACTGAAAAGGTTATATGTCAAAATCATGTGAGGATTATTTTTGAAGTGTAAATATAATTCAGTACATGGAATTAATGCAGCGCTGGTGTGTCAACATAATGAAGCACTAATAACACATGATCATTTATTTATTTATTTATTTATTTATTTATTTATTTTAGCACATGATCATTTAAATGGATGCAGGAAAAGCATTTGAGAAAATCTGGTTCTCTGTTATGTACACTAGCAGTGAAAATCTAAAATGTCACTTAGTCTCATTTTCAATAAGAATAAAATACTTAGGAATAAATTTAAGGAGTTGAATACCCCTGTACACTGAAAACTACAAAACATTGCTGAAGAAAATGAAAGAAACAAATAAATGGAAAAATTGTTCCTGGATTGGAAAACAATACTGTTACATACCCAACGTTCATATTACTCAAAATGATGCAGAGGATTGGTACAATCTCATTGTGTTACTAATGTCATTGTTTTGTAGAAACGGGTAAAAAACCATCCTGAAAGAAGTGTGCAATCTGAGAGCATTTAGAGTAGCTAAGGTAATCCTCAGAAACAAGAGCAGGTTGGGTCCTCATGCTTCCTTCCAGACTTCAAAACATACGTACTTCAAAGCCAGAATAATTAGACGATGTCAATAAATAAGAGAAATAATGTAGAGTCATGGAATAGCACAGAAAGGCCAGAAAGAAATCCTCACGTAGGCATATTGTTAAATGATCTTTGACCAAGGTGTCAAGGCTGCAGGGCCTTCAACAAATGGTGCTGGGGAAACTGGGTTTTATTTAGAAAATAATATAGGTAGATGCTTAGTGCATGTATCAAAATTAACTCAAAATGGATTAAATACCTAAATATAAATGTTAAACCTGAAACTGAAGTTCTTCAATTCCTAGAAGAATAGATGAAAAGCTTCATGGTGTTGGGTGTGACAACAGTTTGTTAGCTATGACACACAAAGCACAGGCCACAGAGACAGAAGGAGAGGAACAGGGCTACACTAAACTTAGAAACTTGCTCAGCAGAGGAAGCAACTGGGAATTAAAAGGGAGGAAGTAATTATAAATTGTGTATTTGATAGGGCTGCATGTCCAGAATAGGTAATGAATGTCTACAATTCATAACTAATTGAATTAAACAGAAAATTTCCTGAAGAAAATAAGCAGATACCTAGCCTGCATGGATGAAAAGATTTTTTTAAGAGGAGAATCTTTACTACTACTACTACTACTACTACTACTACTACTACTACTACTACTACTACTACTACTACTACTATTATTTTATATTTTAGGGAATGTCTATAGGGTGTAGAGTCTCACTGCTAGATCAGACTTGGAGTGATCCCCCTGTTTACAGTCTCCCAAGAGCTGGGATATAGGTACGCCCCATCACGCCCATTCTCAATTGCTGTCTCAGCATGAATACTGAATGATGGTGCTTAACTGACATATTTCACATAGCCAAACTCTGAGAAATAGAAAATAGGAGGGAGCTTGCCAGGGCCTGCAGCAAGAGGAGGAGGGCAGCTATTCAGGGGATGCAGAGTCGAAGCTTTATAAGGGGAAAAGTCCTCGAGACCTGGTATGGCACCATGTACATCTAGGGAGTACTACTCTCTTATACACTCAAAAACGAGAAAGGTGGTGAATTTCATATGAAAAAGATTAACTTGTCTGCTATTACCTGATTTTTTTTACCTGGTTGGACAGATTTACCGGATGGAATCTTTTATGCTGAAGCACATACTGAGATCAAAAGTCTTAAAAATGGAGAAACAAGGAAGACACTTGAAGAGGCACAACTGGTTCTTCATCTTCTGTTAATATTTTAAAAGAGGGAGCATGTTCTGTATTTCATCAGGATGAAAGTACTCACCCATTGAAACCTGAACTGTAGGTGCTTCCTGAGGAGACCTGCAAGCAAGTCGGTCCTCCTAAAGGCAGTTCTGTGGACGTAGCCCCAGTCCTAGCACTTACATTTGGTGTTAATGCACACATAACAGAGGAAAGAATTTGGTTATTCTCAAGCTCTCAAGTACAAATTTGTTGAGTTGACATTTCTTTTAAAAAGCAAATATACAAAAAGAATCTATGGGACTTGAAATTTAAAAGAAAAGCTCTTGCATTCCATAGTTAGCAATTGTAACAGTATCACCTTCTCACATTTCTGTATTTTTAAAGCAGACCATCGTGAGCTGGCTCAGCTACCAAGTTCAGTGATTGCTGACCAGCGCATTCCACTTGGTTACACTATAATCTTTATCTCTGTTGAAAAATATGTTGTATTTTCAATGTTTATTTTAGGCTTCTTGGCTTGAAATCCTTCTGTTTAGCTTCAAATCATAGATGTGTATGGATGATTTGTGTTACAAACCTAAGAGACAGACAAGAATACTGTGAGCGTTAGAAGGACACACAGAAAAGGATCTACGAGACCTCCACAATGGTTTGAAGAGCAGAATTCAGTGCAGTTGAATTCTCAGTGCTAGATAAATACTATCCTAGTTTTGTGCACATACACTTATGTGTGTATACACATAAATACTTGTCTGAATATTATTATGGGTCAATTGTCCTGTTCCCTTCAATTCAGAAGTGTTAACATTCAGTGGCTCAGAATTTGACCTAATTTGGAGATAGAGTCTTTGCAGAGATAATGAAGATAAAGTGAAGTTATTAGTGTGGAACCTTAGCCTTATAAAAGGTAAACTTTTGATACAGGTATACAGAGAAGAAGACAGTGTGAAGAGGCCAGAGAGAAGACAGCCATCCACGAGCCAAAGACAGAGTGGCCCTTATCCTTCTATTCCAGACCAGAAAGGAAACAGCTTGCTGACACATTGGTGCTGTATTTACAGCTTCTGGAATTGTTGTAGCCTCTTGGTTTGTGTTGCATAGCTACAGCATTTACTACTCAACAAGTCAGGATGTACTTGTCTAGCTACAATGCATGATTAATCTTTAATATTCTGTAGTATCTTCTAAGTACTCTAATTAAGATACTAGTGTTCCAGTATTGTGAATTGAGAAATTAAGATTGACTTTGTTGGTGAAGTGGTTAGATTTGGACAATAGACTCGGGACTTTTGACCCTATTTTGCACAAATAAATATCAGGCTTTCTCTTATTTAGGAATCTATGAATTTGTATAGTTTGCAGTAGCACTGGGTGAGGAATAGTCGAGAAAAGCAGAATCAGGAACAGAAACAGCCCACTCTCCTCTAGCACCAAAATAAAAAAATTCATAAAAGTACATGTATCTGAATTAAATTTTCTGGAGAGTAGAAACAGTTGAAATGGCCAGCGTCCATAATGCCCCAAGGATAAGTGCCGTTGCCTTGTGCTCATTTTGTTGTCAGCAGAAGTGACACCTGAGCTCTGTGCTTGTGGAGGTGCAGGGTGTAGGGTTCAGCCCGTCCCTCTGTGTCCCTGGCATGACTGGCAGGTCTGGGTTTACTCTTTGTAACCCATGCCAGATGCATGGAGCCACCAACCTCTGACTCGGAGTACTGGAGTTAGGGACAGAGAAAGTAGAAGGTAGGTTCTGGGGAGATAGCTCAGGGGCACAAGTGCCTGCCTAGTAAGTGCAAGGTTCTGTATTCAATCCCCAGTTCTGCAAAGGGAGAAAGCAAAAGGTACATGAAAATGTTAGGCATTATTGTCATGGGTGCTGGGAAAGGTTCATTTTTGGGTGAAACAGTCTATAGTTAGTTGAATTCTGTAGAATGAGATAGCGAAGTTTGTAAAAACTGGCCTGGGAAATGTTTTTAACAGTAATTCTTAAATAAAAAAATGAAAGGAACTGTATCATCTTAATGTTAGTATTGCTTACCTTATCCAGTATTATAGAAACTCAGAATGTGCTGAAACGTGCCTGTATTCCCACCACTCTAGGACATTAAAGCAGGAAGATCACAAATACAAGTCTCAGCTAGACCATTTAATGAGCTCTTGTCTTAAATGAAACAAACACAGAAAAAGGGTTGAGGCTATAGCTCAGTGTGAAGACCTTGGTTCGGTGTCCAGTACCCAAACCCAAACCCAAACCCAAACTGAGCCAGACATTATTTGAAACCTCTAAAGACCTTTTACTAATGTTTAAGGTAAGACTAGCAGCTTTGCTGATCTTGGAGGCCTGTCCTACGTTCTCAGAAGACAGGCAGATGATGGGCAGCTATGGGGACCTGGTAAATCCTGCCCTGCCCTCACCTCCCATCTCAGGAGCTTTGCTGACTAAGGCCACCGCCCTTCCCTCTTGCTGTGGGAGTGCAGATTTGGTGATCCCCTTATGCCCCCCACTGAAAGAGCCTTGCAGAGCTTTGGTTTCCCTGGTCATCTTGGAGCCACACTGAATCTCACAGCGCGGGAGTTTTGGTGAGCCCCCAGTTGACTCAGGAGCCTTGTTGAGCAGGGCCCCGTCCTTATCGCTGCTTGAATCTGGGTGAACTTTGGCAACTTCAAAAATACCAGAATGAAGGCACAAAAGGCAATCTCAGACCTGTAGCCCATGCAGAACAAGTCCCATGAAGAACTCGGAAGTCATGTACATGAAATTTCTCATTGATATGATAGCAGCTGAAGTAAAGAAACAACTGCATCAGGCAGTAGATAACGAGTCAAAAAGAAAAACAACTGGTGGTGTGCACAGGCTGGACTCACCAGGTCTCCATAGCTGCCCGGTGTCTGCCTGCCTTCTGAGAAGGTGGGATAGGCTGCCACAGGTCAGCAAAGCTGCTAATCTTACATTAACTGCATCAGGTATAGAAGAAATTAGATCAGAAATAATCTCTCAGGTAAAAAAGGAAATGATAACAATTGTGAAAGAATTTGCCCAGCATGTCTAAAGAAGACATAGATTTAAAAAAGTAGAGGAAAATAGAAAAATGATGGAAAGATTGAATGAACAATACAGGAAAAAAACTAAGCTACCTGAAACAGATTCAAACTGTCCAGGAAATTACGCATTCCAACGGAAGCTGGCAGAACTGCTTGAAATGAGACTGAAGATAGACTTCTAGACCTTGAAGACAGCATTGTAGCTAGTGAACTTGAAAGATCTCTTAAAAATATCAAGGAATTTTATATAGCTTTCCTTCTAGTGTGGATTTGTTGGAGTTTTCTTTTTGTCTCAACATATTTATTCCTGCAATGTTTTCTTTTGCTTTGGAATGTTCTGCTGTATGAATATACCACAGTTTACTTGTCCCATTATTGATAGGCATTTGTGTGTTTTTTTCTTTGACTAATATCAATAAAGATGCTGTGAATGTCTTTACATGTGTACATTGATAAACAACTTCTCTTGGGTGTATTGCTAGTGATTAAAATGATATTTGGTAAGAGTATGTTTAGCTTTAGAAGAGTTTCCAAATTAATTGTACCACTTGATACTGTATTTATAATATAAGGATTTTCCATTTGTTCTATAAACTTCACAGTATAAGATTGCTTTTTTTTTTTTTTTCTTGTAGCTGTTTTGGTGAATATATTTGCAATATTTGTTATTGCTTATTGATTGGTTGTTTGATTATTGTACTGGGGATTGAACACAGGGCTTAGGCATGCTGTGCAAGCACAGTACCACCGTGCTACATTCTCAGTCCTTTAAAATTTTTGTTTTACTGTTTTGAGGCTATTGCTCAGTCAGGCGTTGAGCTTGTGATCCTCTTGCTCTAAGCCACTTGGGTGGCAGGGATTACAGGCAAGCACCACTGGGACCAGCTCTGGCAGTGTTCCATTGTGGTTTTTATTTGTACTTCCTTGATTAGTAGTGAGATGAAACACTTTTCACGTTTGTTGATAATTTGATCACTTTCGAGCCACGTCTGTTCAGTACTGTGTGATACAACCTCACAGTGTTCTGCACCTGGCTCCCGCACTTGCCTTGAGAGACCGTGCAGGACATGGCTTGGGTTCTGGTGTCCACCTGACCTCGGTCACACTTAGCATTGGTTCCCCTGGGAATTGGCTGCTGCCAGAATCTCCTCAGTTTCTTGATTTGTCCTCTAGTCTCTGTTGGACCCTGGGTTAGCAATTTTTTTTTCTTTTTTTTTTTTTTACTCTTTCATTAACTTCCTAAGCCTTTAAACATGTTAAGAAATTGTATCTGCATTTTTCTAGATAACCATAATAAGAGGCTTCATATTGCTGGGTCTGCCATTACTGCAAGGGAAATTTCTTATACCATTTTTCTTTTTTTTCATATTTATTTTTTAAATTTTATTTTATTTTATTATTTTTTTCTTGTTTCAGAACTTTTGTTTGTTTGTTTATTTATTTTTATGGCTGGCTCAGCCTGCCCTGAGGGCAGGGCTGGTGCAGCATGTGGTGCTGGGGATCTAACCGCGGTCCCTGCAAGCACCCAAGCTTTCCTAAGCAGGCACTTTAGACCACTGAAGTCATCCTGCCGGGCCCCCATTTTTCCTTTAATCAAATGACTTCCTTATTTTACTCTCAGTTTTAAATATTGAGAAAAAAATGTGTCATCAGTTAATCACTTTTAGATGGACTTTTTAGGAAAATTGATTTGAAATGGTGTTTGTGGTTTTGTCACCAATTATTCCTTTGTGCTCAATGAATTTCTTACAAAATGAGCCGTACTTAAATTTTTGGCTTCCATTTTCTGATGTTATAGGAAAAAAATTAGGAGTGGGGTCTTTAAAGTTGTAGTGGAACTTCAAGATAGTTTACATAGATAATAAAACATGTAAAAAAGTATCTTATTCTACAGTAATGACTTAAATATCAAAATGTCTTTTCCTTTCATTGAGTTGATGTAAATTGTGTACTGAGTTAGATGGACACAACTGTGTTCTTACAGAGCTCACGGTATGTTACAGTGGCCCAGGGGAGCTTGAGGGAAGATGGCAGGTGAAAAAGCACTGAGATCGGCCTCCCACAGGACAGGCAGGTGCATGGCAGAACCTGTCCTGGGCCACTGTGGGAGTGCTTGGCTTGGGCTGCTGCAGGGGAAGTTGAGGGTATTCTGCCAAGTGAGTAAAACCAACAGAAGGACAAGTGCTGTATAATTATAAGCACACCCAGAACAGGCACATTTATAGGCAAGTGGTTTGGTGGTTAGCTGTGGAGGAAAACGGTGCAGAGGTGGCAGCAAGGGTCGTGTAGATGTGTGCTCAAGGAGAGGGAAGCGCTCTGTATTCGTGGTGCTGTGCTGCAGCAAGGATTGGTCAGTGCCATCCAGCAGTATACTTCATTATGGGCAAAATGGTGAGTTCTATGCTAGGATGTCTTCGGACAGGTAAATGCAAAGAAGAATGCAGTGCCCTGGAAAATCTTTTATCAGCTCCTTTTCCACACATAAATACGCGAAGCCATATCTTGGATGTGTTATAGCAAGTAGCTGTTCAAAGAAATCCTAGAGTGAATTGCTTTCCTGCTGTGAAACCTACTTTGAGACTAGCTGGTGTCTGCTTTTTAATTTTCACATTTCAAGTTGACCTTTGAGTGGGGCACATTGATGTAATGTGACATAAAGACAGCTGTTTCAGATGGTGAGGACATAACCAGTTTAATAAAGGCATTAAATCCTTGATTATTTGGAGGTTCTTGTTGAAAGCTAATTTTATTTTAGTTTGTAAATTATGTAATGAATTTTGTATATGTGCCTTCTTAAAAATTATAAAATTATAGTTAGAGTTGTGTGGGATGCGTAACACTAGTGTTTCTTACCTAGAAGTAGCCACTTCAGTGGTTTTTTTTTTTTTTTTTGGTTTTGTTTGTTTTTTAGGTGAGTATTTATAAGGGCTATTCAGATGAATGTATAATTGGAAAAGCAAGTGAGTTGATACAGATTGTTCAGTATGAAATTAAAGGCTTCAGTATAAAGTTAAAGGAGATGATTTGCTTTGAAATCTTAGCTGAGTTATTCAAAGTATCCTTTTGTAATTGAGTCATTTATAAAAGACATTTGTTTCACCAGAAAAGTAGTGTGTGACTATTATTGCTGCTTACTTGCCTTTAAGGTTATTTTAGTCACCTTTTAGTTTAAGATGTATGCAGGCTTGTGATTGTATTGTTTTTTCTTTTAATTAGATACATGCACTGTCATGCTATTGGAAGTTTGTATAAAAGTCATCTTTTTTGGTTGTTTGTTTTTGGGACATGGTCTTGCTATTAATTCAGCTGGATTTGAACTCATTTATATAGTCTAGGCTACATTGGGCACACACTGATCTTCCCGCCTCTGCCTCCTGAGTGCTAGGATTAATGATGTGCACCACCATGCCCAGTGCAAAAGTTAGTCTTGTAAATGTGGCCTATATTTAAAAGTATTTATTTTTGAAGCTTAAAATAGAAATTTTAGACTGTGATTTGAGCATAGATTGTGTGTGATGCCCATGGCCCATGAGTTGTTTTGTTCTGTTGGTATGACTTTTTTATTACATGCGGAAGTATAAGACTTAATTTTAGTTTGTGCTTTTTTGTTTGAAATTTGCTCACGATCCTGTCTCTTGTATTTGATTTGTCATGACTAGTTTAATTTAGCTTGGTTTCAAGTGTTTTTCTTCATGTTTGTTAGAGATGTTTAATGGAAATGTCAAGATAGTAGGTGCTCCCTTCAAACTGTGTTTGTTGGAAAACTGCTGTGAGAGACAGAACTGCATGGGGGAAGTCTGGTGAAGTGAGTGCTCTGTTGGCAGCTTGAGCCTGTTTTCTTGCATCAGGAGGTTTTGCTCCTGCCAGATTGTGTTCTGCCACTCAATTTAGCTAGTGCTAGCCTTCCTAGAAGAGCCGTGATGGTGTGTTTGTGGATTCCACAGCCTTCCCAACTTGTCATCTTCGCCGGTGTCTTCTCTGAGCTGCTCTCTCTCTCGCTGGGGAGCCATGTGTTGGTGCCCTGGAGAAGCCTCCAAGCACTTGGAGCGGCAGCCCACTTGGGATGCAGCGTAGTCCAGCTCCAAGAAAAGTCCCCACTAGTGCTCAATCCCTGCTCCGTTGTCGTACTCAGAAAGCCTGTGCCTTTCCTGAAGTTGTTCTAGATTCCTAAAGATCTCTAAATTGGAGATAACAGTAGGTAAGCATTTTTTTCTCCTTTTATCTATTACATTTGCATCCTAATCTATGACTTCTTTTTTGAATCAAAAAGAAGCAATTAAGCAATTAATGTTGGTTTGGCAATTTTACATAGGTGGCTCATTATGACCTGTATAATTCAGTACTTTTGGGTCATGAAAAAAGTACTGTTACTGTAGCTTATGTATACGGTTGCTTTGTCTCCAAGTGGATTATTTAAGCATCAGAAGTCACAAGGAGAGCTGCTAGGTAAGAAGCGAAGTGGCTGGGAAACGAAGCGGTTCAGAGGGAGTGTGCAGATTATATATTGTAACAAGCTCAGATTACCAAAACTGTTTATGAACCAGGGGAGTATAAGGGCAGCTTGCTGCCTCTCTAGATACCAAGTGAGTTGTGACAAATATACATGCCTTCCCTGTTGGAGTAGCATTATAGGGCAGTCTGGCCATCCTGAAGCTCTCAGGTGCTCTGCTTACTCAACTCCTGCCTTCAGTCAGACTCTTGGCAATAACTGACCTACTTACTGCTTTTATTTTCTGTGGGTTTTTTTTTTTTGCCTTTTTCCGAAAATCACATTAGTATAGCAAGTGCTGCTCATAGCATTTCCGTGAGGCATTTCCAGGAATTGGTACCACCAGCACCAATTGTGGGACCCTCAGAACTGAATGGCTTTTTTCACTGTAGGAAAAACCCAGGTACAGGTGACTCCCAAAGTATTTTGTTACCCTGTTATCAGTAGTTTCAAATACTGACAAAAGTCAATATTAAAATATCAGTTTTGCAATACAGATAATTTTTTTACTTCTTTTAATGATAGACTAAGAAATGATAACATGTTGGTCTCCTGCCTTGTAAATGTAGCGGCTTTTATTTTATTTTTAATATTTAAAGAATGAGTCCGACTTCAGATGTGCTTAAACTGGCAGTCTGAGACATAAGGGAAACTTCTTCTTCACCAATAAGAATTGCCATTCATTGTAGAATTATTTTTAGAAGTAAACTTAGTCTTAGAGCAGTTTGTGAATATAGAGTGGACAATTCCCGTATACCCCACACCAGTGTCCTCTTATTATTAACATCTTCATTAATAAACCAATATTTCCTTCATCACTTACAGCTTCCGCTTTGTTCTAGAGCCCCCTCCTGTAGGATCCCATGTGAGGTGGCAGCATCCTGTGTCCTAGGGCTGCTTCTGGCTGTGGTGGCTTCCCAGACCTGCCTCCCTGGGATGGGCTTGGCACTTTTATGGAGTGCTGGTTAGATGGTGTGCTCTATGACGTGAGCCTCAAATGGAGCTTGTGTGACGTTTTTTCCCCTCATGATTACCTTGATAGTATTTTTGGGGGAGTCTAGAGAGCCATTCTGAGCATTCTGATTGGCCTGCATCAGCACAATCTACTCCTTACTCTTAGTGAGGGATTTCATGTTCCACTGGCACGAGAGGAGCATGGGATTGTACTGCCTGGAGATTGGGCTCCCAATGTATTTAGTCATTTATATTCATATGAACCGTGAGTATTTACTTTATGCTTTGGCTTATAAGTCAGTGCATATTTATTGCTTAGATTGTCCCAGTTTTAGCCATGGGGGCTCTTGCAGTTGGTGTGTGTCTCTTAGGGTATAGTCCCAGAACCCTACTTTGTTGTTGGTTTTAGAGCCATCACCACTTTTTGGTACTCCAGGATGTTCCAGGTTCATCGTAGAACCGGCCATTCCTCCAAGGAGTCCTGACTTCTTTGATTGGAGATGGTGTTTAGAACTAAGATCTGGGGTGCTCAGTGTTACTGGGTATTTCTGTGGGTCCCCTCAGCTGACATAGCAAGGAAATACATTATGTAGAATTACCTTGGCACACGAACGTAAAGATGACTTCATAGTGGGTGGCTTCTCATCTGTTACTACGTGGATCACTGGAGCTTTCTCTTCTTGCTTGTCTGCAAGCTCTTTCCAAAAAGTGACTCCCACATTCTTATCCTCAGTCCATTCTATTAATCTTTCAACTCCAGTGTCCAGCGTATACTGGTTTTACAGTTGTTCTCTGATTTCTTGTGTGAAATTTTTTATCATGAAAGTATGAGACACAGTTCTTTTGCTTTAAAGAACATACATCCACTTACTTCTGAGAACTGTTATGCCACTGTATCCTCCCTCCCTTTCACTGAATTTATTTCACATCTTCCTTAGTTTCTTTCAACACAGTTTGGAGTTCTGTGTAAGATTCAACTATGTCCCAAGTGACTTTTACCATTTGCATTTATTAAGGCCTGATCTTTGTGGGTTTTGACAAATATGGATTCTGTACCCCCTATTCCAATATCACTGCAAATAGCCTTGTCATCTTGAAATTCTCCTAGACTTTATAGTGCACAGTCAACTCTCATCTTTCTTCAAATTCTGGGCAACCCGTTTACTATTTCTATAATTTTGTCTTCTTTAAGAGTGTACAATAAGTATAACAATTACATGTTGTGTAGCCTTTTAAGCAGACTTTTTTTTGTCCTGGTTATATTCATTTGAGTAGGTTGGTTGTGTTTTGGCAGGAGTTCACATAAATTGCTCTGCTTTTCTTTTTGATGAGTCTTATTCTGTTGTATGGATGACTACAATTTGTGTATACATGCATGTGTTAAGATTGGTTCCAGTTTTTATCCATTATGAGTAAAATTTCTGTAAGCATTGTAATGCAGGAGCTTACATTGACACAGATTTTCAAATGAATTGAGTATACACCTAAGAAAGTAATTGCAGGATTATATGGTAAAACAGTGCTAGCGCAATAAGATAAATGGCAGTTTGAGATTTTTCATTTGTCCCAGCAATGAACTCCTATTGCTCTGCATTCTTACCAACATTTTAGTGTTTTTTTTTTTTTTTCCATTTTCATAGCTATGTAGTGGTATCTCCTCCTAGTTTTAATTTGCATTTCTCTAATGCCATATGGTGTTGAGCATCTTTGTGTGTTTATTTGCCATTTATAGGTTGTCTTTGGGGGAGTGTCTGTTAGAACTTTAGTTCATTATAAAATTTGTGTACTCATCTTTGAGGTTTAGGAGTTCTTGGTATATATGTGTACAACTGCCTTGTTAGTTATGTGCTTAGCAAGTATTTTCTCCCACATTTGGTTCTTCTTTTCATGTTCTTCCTAAGTGTCCTTCATGGAACAGAGCTTAAAATTTTGCCAAATCCAAATATTTTTTTTTATCGCAGAGCTTCTGGTATTGTATGTTAAAAAAATCACTAAACTGGAGGTATTACAGATGCTTTCCTAAGCCTTATAGTTTTATGCCTTCTATGTTTCATGGTTTTACACCTTACATTTAATTCTTTTTTTTAAAAATAATTTTTTATTTTATTTATTTTTCTTGTTTCAGAACTTTTGTTTGTTTATTTATTTATTTTTATGGCTGGCTCAGCCTGCCCTGAGGGCAGGGTTGGCGCAGCATGTGGTGCTGGGGGATTGAACCGTGGTCCCTGCAGCCGCCCAAGCTTTCCTAAGCAGGCGCTTTAGACCACTGAGCCATCCTGCCAGGCCCCACCTTACATTTAATTCTGTGACCTGTTTTGTGGTTCTTTTTGTGAAGTGTGATGTCTTACGCCATGTTCCTAATGCCCAGTTCATCAGCATCGTTTGCCGAGCAGGCTGCCTGTGCCTTCTACACAGCAGTGGGCTGTATTGCTTGAGCCCACGTCCCAGCTCAGGATTCAGTCCCTTGGAGCAGGCGCCCCATTCACTTTAATTCCACTCAGTCTGTTGAATTTGATCTTAGTTGAAAGTAATTCTTAGGTAAGGATTGATGACAGTGCTGTCATTAACGTTTATGACAGTTCTTTGTGTTTGAGTACTTTTATTTTTGAGACGTACTCTTGCCATGTAGTTCAGGCTGGCCTTGAAGTTGAGGTGATCCTCCTGCTTCAGCCTCTTGAGTGCTGAGATTACAGGTGTGCACCACCATGCCTGGCTCTATAATTTAAGTGCTTTTAAAACCTTATTTTATGTCTTTCATTTTGATGTAAACACTTAACATCCCCTGTCAGGTCTGTTTCCCAGCCTCATTGAGAATGGACAGCTCTAGTTGGCCTCCATATCCTAACCTCTTTCTGGAATATACTCATTTGTTTTCATCTATTCCTCTGATCAGATGGGGACTCTCTCTTTGCTGAGATTAAAGATCCAGGAGAGCAGGTTTTTGCTGCTGTTGTTCACTGCTTATCTGTTTCACTTTGACCTGCCTGGCACCTTGGTGAGCATTATGATACACTGTAAATGTGATGAATGATTATGTGTCTTATGCTACTGCATCTTTGTGCCATAGGATTGTGAAATGGTAAGTGTGCCAAATGGATGAACTTTATAGCTTTTAAAGCCTCAGGACTTATTTTATTTTTTAACTGACAAAATTTGTACACATGTATTTATCGTATAAAACATGTTTTCATATTTGTTTACACTGTGGGATGGCTTAATCAAGCTACAGAGCATGCTTATATTTGTGAAGAATAAATTTTGACTTTTTCAAATAT
>PVJA010003645.1:0-60615 GCA_004027025.1 Myocastor coypus
AAATGATAAGATATCACCGCACATCTGGTAGAAGGCCCCACACCCTAATTTATTGCTGGGGAGAATGCAAAATGATAAAGCCAGGTTAGAAAATAGTTTGACTGTTTCTTACCAAATTATATAGGCTATGACCATACTATTTAGGACCGATACACTTTGGAGTTTAGCAAAATCAATTGAAAACTCACACCCACACAGAACTTTGGGCACTGCTAGGTACAACAGCTTCTCCCACAATTACTAAGACTCGTTGCACTTCAGTAAATGAATGGAAAAATAATACAATAGAGTGAGGTAATAAGGCATAAAGGTGTAGAAGAAACTTACGTGCATTTTGTTGTCAGTAAACTCTTACTGAGACTTACTGAGGAAAACAAAGGTATAGGGTTGTACTAAGTGCAAATGTTTGTTTTAAGTAGCAGTAGCAAGCCAGGCAAGCAAGGTATGGTTAGGGTTTACCTGAATAGGTGACTTTGATCTGATTGTCCCCTTGGGGGCATCCTTGTGTTACACATAGGGCACATCTCTTCAGGACATTTCAACTCCTCAGGGTTAGCCATCTGAAGTAACCCTATCAGACACTGACCCTTCAGGTAGCACAAGAAACTCTACAACAAGAAGTGTGTGTTACTAAGGAATGTGTGAAAATGGTCTACATCAACTGCACACTCTGTGATCCCAATGCTATATATTCTAGAAAGGTAAAAGTTGGAAAGAGGGAAGGGATGAGGGCTGTTGGGTGTTAGAGGGGAGAGAGTGTGAATACACAGGGCCTAGAGTGCTCAGAACAACGAGATCCTCTGAGATGATGCGATAACGGTAGCGCCTTGTCCATAATGCTAAGCGGCATTATACATTCACATGCACTGGAATATACAATATGTGGTGTGAACTTTAACTTCAGCCATGGACTTTGGGTTGCTATAACGACTGTGTATAAGTTGTCAGTTTTAGTACATCTATCACTTTGGTGGCTGATGATGATTAAGGATAGATTATGCATTTGAGATGGTGGCAGGTCATGGGAGATATCTCTAATTTGTGCTTTTTTTCTGTGAACTTAAGACTGATCTAAAGGTAGTTTATTAAAAATCAAAATCCAGAGACTCAAATATTCTTTTAAGTAATGTTTTTAAAACCCTGTGAATTACTGTTTTCATCAAAATGAAATCATCAATATTTTTGTGTAAAATCTAACAAATTAACGAAAACATGCAGGACTTAAACTTGCACGATTCAGAAGTAGCCTGATCTGTCGGAAGTAATTTATTGTGTTAAAATTCTGCTGCCAGTGAGGGTAGATTACTAAGCCAAAGCATTGTCAGACAAGTAATACAATATGAACCTCTTTAAAAGAAGTGTACAGAGTTGGATTATTCACAATTTTGGAAGTTTTCCTATGCTAAAAAGAAATGACACTTAATGCAATATGCACACATCTGCCAGACCTGCCAGTCTGAAGAATGGAAACCATACCTGTGATAGATACATATTAAACTTTGACACAATATCCAAAGAAATTAAGCTGAAAACTGTATCACTCGCAGTTGCACCAAAGCTGGCACGGTATTTCAGTCGGATGAGAAATTGCTTCTTTCTTAGAAGTATGTATTGAATAAAAACAGGAGACATTGAAAAATAGTCATCTATAGTGGGTAGGGGGGGTCACAAGTAGTAATAAATTCAGTGTGATAGAATTTACTGCTTGTGATTTGTTTTCCTTGGGTCATGACTACTAGAAAATGTTTCCTAAATACCTATGTGTGGGTAACTATGCACAATAAAGACAGATGTGGCCTCCACCCAGTGGTTCTGTAGTTTAAATAAAACGGGTAACAAGGCAGACATAAAAACACCAGAAGATGGATGACTTAATGGATGTGATGGAGTTCGGATATTGTTTCGTTTCTCTGCTTTTTCCTTCCAAGGCTGTCTCGTTGCTCCATGCTCTTAAAAAAGATGCCACGTGTGAGGTCACAAAATTGTATGTCAGCTCTCTTTCCTGCCTTTGACAGGAGGCCAGTGCACAGCTAATGCCAAATTGTTGTGTTAGACATCGACGCGTTCAAAGACTTCAGCTGATAGAAAAGAGACATTCGATTTTCATGTATTTCCTTTCCTCTCACTTATTTTTATGAGGATAAAATATATTACTAGGAATCAGTTAAGAGATATCAAGACTTTAATAGAAATTCTGCTTTTAATAATATTTATTAAAATATAACTCTTTATGAGGAATTCTTACAATTATTAAAAAATTCACCTTATAAACAACTCCTTTTTCTTATTTATTTGTTTGCCTCCTCGTACATAAGAAGGTAACAGGAGAAATAAATTACTGGAAAGAAGGCAGCATTAGGAAATCCCAATAAAGTTTATTTTCCAGAGGAATGGAGTCACTTTGAAGTCTTCACTGCAAGAAGTCAGGCATATCAATTGAAGGCTGGGTTCAAAGAGGTTCTAAATGACGATTGATAGCAAATCTTGAGCTTCATCATTTTGGTAGAATAATTGCCTCTTGGACTTCCAACCGAAGAGTTGGCTGTAGTGGTGGTGTGTGTTCTAGGAAAAGACAACCCTTTTTTCAATGGTGGGTTCACGTTCAGGACACACTATTTATTTATTTATTTATTTATTTATTTATTTATTTATTTATTTATTTATAAAACATTGAGGTATCCACAAAGGTCTCATTATCAGTGGTGGGGTTGAAATGTAGAGCCATGAGATAGAGGTGAACTTCACAGGGATCTGTCCCTTGTGGTTATGGATAGAGGAGGCAGGTTGGCATTTAGAATTTCTCTGCAATGCATGAAATACATGTTGAAGGAGAGGAAGTCACAGAAATGAATGAGATAGGTCAAACGGAGTGGTGATAACAAATTAATGGCTTGCATACTGCAGCAGGCTGTTACAGCATCCAAAGTATTTTAAATGTGCTTTTCTTTTAATGACATCTATTTTCTAAACTATGACCTCATTATTTGGGTGGAATCACAAATTACAATTGTAGTTGGCACTTCGAGATAATTATGTGGGTTTTGGTTGCACTTTGGGCTCCCCCTCCCTAAACGACTCATTGAGAACGGAACAGACAACTGAACAATAGAAAGTATCAATCATGCTTACAAGATGTCCTGCCCTCGAAAACATTTGAGTGACTATGCAAATATGAGCATAGTATCTTAAATAAAATACATACACTGATGATTTTGGCTGTGTGCTATCACGATTTTATTTACTAAAAAGGCAGTGGATAAATTTTACGTTAGAAACCAGTCCAAAATTCTGTTGCAAACCTCCAGATATCCTCACAAGTTTCTTGTCCGTCCCACTTACATTTATTTCATTGCTGGGACAAAACACCAGGCACCCAACATTAAGGAAGGAAAGATTTATTTAGCTCTCAGTTAGTGGAGTTTTCAGTCCGTACTCAGCTGGCTCCAAGACAGAGTGGCGCAGGGCAAAGGGCAGCTATTGATGGGTAGAAAACAGCAAGAGCGAAAGGGAGAGGCAGTGGCAACAAGGGCAGAGGCAGAGGCCAGCCTCTCTCCTCCCCTTATTTTGCCTTCAGCCTATCTTCTGGAGGGTGGGTGCACTGTTGACACCCATGCTCTCAGCAATACTCAGACCCATGATCTTAACCGTGGATCATGAACTAACCACAAACTCTAGAACCATTGCCAAAGAGTGCATGAATCTTTGGGGTAGAGTGCAGTCAACTACACACAAACCATAACCAAGTCACAGGAACTTTTCCATTTCTTCACTGTCAAATCAACACACCTAAAATGATATTCGGACACACTTTTTGAATATACTTAGAATGAAAACACAGCAACGCTTAAAAGAGAAAATCAGCAATCACTGACCAAAAATATTTGCATTTACTCAAGAATATAAATACTTAAAAATATTTAGCAATCATTCTAGGTTTTAAAGATAGATTTTTTTTTTTTGTAGTACAGGAGGTTGACTCCAGGAATCTTGCATGCAAGGACAGTGTTGTTCCACTGAATTACTCCTAAGTAGGATTTCTATATTGGTCCTGAAATTGTCATTCTCCTGTCTCAGTCTCCTAAGTGACTGGGATTACAGGGATGCATCACCACATCCAGCTAAAATTTTTTCTTTATGACATGAGTACAATTGGACAGAAATCACTGGAAATCTACAGTTAACGAGAAACTATGACCACTGAGAATTTGACAGTTTGGCTTCAAAAGTTTAGACAAAATCGAATGATTTTCATGATAAAGCACTTGCTTTGCTCTTTGAAAAAATTTTGGGTGAACTGACTCTTCCCAAAAGAGAGGTTCTACACATTCATTGTAAGCATTAATTAATAAACCAATAAATAAATAAAATTGAAATGCAAATGGTATCAAATTGGAGCCAGTGTGCAGTTGCCCCCTCCTGGCATAACAAGTCCTCCTATCAATCACCTTTAGGGATCTCTTCTAAATTATTACCTTTGGACACAGGATGATTAATTTTGTGTCTACCTTGCCTTGGACATAAGATCATTACATGCATATAAAATTTTGTGTTGGATGTTTCCATGAGGATGATTTTGGAAAAAAAAATAGCGTTTCCTTTGGTAGACGGAGTAAAGCAGGCAGGCTTCCATAGTGTGGGTGGCCTTTAATCTGATTGGTTGTAGGTCTGAATAGAATAAATGCTTGAACTTCTTGAAAAATGAAGAATTTTTCTTCCTCACAGTTGGGGAGCTGGAATATGAGTTTCTCTTGGTCATACTGTGGACTTCCAGATTTTGGACTCAAAACAGGACCCCAATTCACTGGAGCTTGAATCTGTCAGCTCCATAATCCTGATAGTTGATCCTTTGCACTAGATATATTCCATTAGCTCTGTTACTCTGAAGAAACATGACCCACATGGGTAGTCTTTTTGCTTAAAATGGAAAAGGATGTGAAACTTGACCCTTTCAAAAATACTCTGATGTTTAACTTTGTTTCATGCCCATCCATAACCAAAAGAAAATTATTTTGAAATCTAAACCCAAAACATATTTAATCAAAGCACAATAAATTATATTGACAAATTATATCATTACACTAAATGCTTATTTTAGGAAGCAGTGACACAGAGACACGTGCAAGTCCACAAACACAAACACTCTCCAACACAGTACTTCTATTCTTTCTCTTCTTAAATTTTCATTTTCCTGAAAGTTTTCATATATATTTTACTTTCTGTACTTAGTATGCTATATAACCACCTTAGATCTTTGACTTCTTTGATCCAACTCACATAGTTTGAAAAAGAATTTGATTATTCTATAACTTATTATAAAATTTGGTTAACAAGCATTATTGTGTAATATGTAGTGTTACACACTTTGTAGCGATTGCTTTACTAAAACTCCATGACATCAAAGTAATTTCTTAGAATTCTGATCTTACTAGGTGGCCCATAAATGTGTTTTAGAAATGGATTAATCAAATTTTACCTTACAAATAATACTACTAATGAAATAGGCATTTACACTGGACTTCTCCAACAGAATCTGTCAGGAGCAGTTTCTAGGGTGGAGGGGGCTCATAAAGTATGTATATTTTTGAAAGCATTTATGTTAATTTGCAAGCTAAGCAAGTTAGAAAAGTGTTTCAGGATCAATGACTAAAAAGACAGCACAAAAAGCATGGTTCTTGGCAAAATTGAGTTGGGAATAATTAATCATTTTAAAGTAAATGTTTCTCCGCATGAATCTCTGCCAAGAGCCTTGACGGAATGCAGACTCTCAGAAGATCGGGAACTGCTGATGACATCAGTGGTGGTTATACAACGCGCCATATTACAAAAGATCCTTTCAGTGCTTGGGATCTTAAAAAACGTCCGTGGATCTAGAGTTTCTGATAAAGCTCGTAGGTGACATCAGGCTTTAACATACGAGGCTTCATGCCGTTCCATGTATCAGATGCACTCTTCAGGCAGCCCTGGAAGCTGAATGTGACCCCCAGGGGCCAGTTATGGAAGTCTCCTTGCCAACAATGACATGCCTTCCTTTCCAAGACCTCTAGTGTATTCTCACATAAACTGACTTACAGGAGAAGCCAGGAATTCCTGGCAGTTCAGAGAGTGTTGAGCACACCTTGCCTTTTTCGTCAGCAGAACTTGTAGAAGTGGGCACTGTGGGCTGCTTCGTGCTCATATCGCCTCATCCATTATGTGGCTGTCGCATACAATTATCCGCCCACACTTTGCCAGGAAGAATCTGCATGGGCTCCTTCATCCATCAGAAGAACTCTACTCCAAGCACAAATTTCTTGGCTGCTTTACAGATCATTACCTATTTTGATCAAGAAAGTGGATGACAAAGTCTTTCAAGTAATGAGGGTTCCCTTGAAGGTTACTGAAAAGCCCTTTTACCTTGACGTGTTATGATTAAGGATTTTAATGTGCAGTCTTTTGGAGGTCAACATTTAGATAACACATTTTTTAAATGCAAGAGCATAAGGAATAGAAAGATATGTGTGTGCTACATAAATGCATTGATATTTCTGCTGAAGTACCAATATTAGATGCTTTTACCTAGAACATAAAATAAAACAAGTAAATGCAATATTTTCCCTTTCTATATATCTGTACTTTACATCGTATGTATTTCCAGCCAGAAGTAAGTCTAGCTTGGAAGCATTCTGGAATGAATCTTTCTTAATTCTTTTAGTATCTGGTATAATATTTAACTTGAGACAATTCAAAATTTGAAAAGATGAGTTAAAAATGACTTTAAGTAAAGATAGAAGTGATATACAAAATTTCTTTTAAAGTTTTATAGAAACTAATTAAAATTATCAGTAGTATAAAGGGATATTGTAATGTTGAATGCTACAGCCATTATCATTAAGGAATCGGTGAAACTTTCAGAGACTTAAAAATCTTACTATCAGGACTAAGGTCAGTATCTTAAATTTTCCCAGTTATAAGTGTTTTGGTGTTAGCATCTTCTGTTGCATTTTTTACCATGGTAAATCTAGCATGAGTTGTTTCTTTAAATAAGACCCTGGGTTATTTTTGAGAGGTATCCTTGTTTCCCTGCCTAAAATGCTAAATGTCTCTTCAAGCAGAGTTGAGTTCTTAAAAAATCCAAGTGTACTTTGCTTCCCTACAAGACATGCTGCAAAGATCTTGCCAGTACATACTTGTTGCAGAATAATGGGATCACTATTTCTGAGGTACTGGGGTTGGTTCATGAATTTAATTTCTGCCAGGTTTGTTTTCTTAAAGTTTCATGTTCCACTTTGAATCAGATCTAGATTCAAACTCAGTTTAAGCAACGTGTGTAGAAACTGTTGCAGGTCTTGTTCAGTATCCAGGGCTTTGTAAATGAGGATAATCTGATCAATTCTCCCTTTCAAACCAAGAACAGATGCTGGAAAACATAGTTTAAAAACTTTTGAAAAGCCATCAAAGAGCTGACAGAGTATTGAGAAATTATCAAGGCAAAATGTACCTGGACAGAAAATGATAAGGAGCATTGAATACTACTTTTGCCTGAAGATAGACATCTGCATTTCTGTTTTCATGGCTGCAGTTTTTATAGAAGCAGAGACTAAGAGCCAAACTCTACCAGTCCACCTTATTTTATGGAACTGTTATGAGTGTCTGTCTACAATAAGTTAGGAATTTAAGGGCATCACTACTCCTAAAGTGAAGGTATATAAAAAGAAAACCCGCCCCTATCTTCTCTGTCATGTGGACATCAGAGAAACTCTCTGTAGAGTTGTGCTGTATAGACAAAAAATGTCCTCAGATTGCTGTCCTGGTCAGGTTTGAATAACATTTTTGTAGCCAAAAGTTCTATCACCTGGTAGTTGTAAAAATCCTAAACATATACAAAACCTTAAGATGGTCAGAAGTTATCTAGAATCAGGCATACAGAAGATTCCCAAAACTTCTCCAAAACACTTTTAGATTTAATAACCTAATTCAGTTCTGTAGCCCTGTTGCAAAGTCAACATTCACAAATCAATGGCATTCCTGTACACAAATAACAAATTCACTGCGAGAGAAATTAGAGAAACCACACGCTTCACAACAAAATCCAATAAAATGAAATACGTAGTCGTTAACCTAACCAAGGAAGAAAAGTTCCATGTGTTAAAAATTACAGTACTCTAAGAAAGGAGATTGAAGAGGACATCAGAAAATAGAAATATGTCCCTTACTCATAGATTGTAAGAACCAACATTGTGAAAATGATCACAGTCCAGGATTTGTTATACAGTTTTAATACAGTCCCATTCAAAATACCATTTTCAGTAGATATAAAAAGGCAAATCTAATGTTCAACTAAAAAAAACAAAACAAACAAACAAACAAAACACAATTTGCATACCTCACAGAGCTAGGGAAAACATTGCCAATATTCATTTTGGAAACAGAAGAGACCTAGAATAGCAAAGGCAAGGCTGGAGGAATCACAATCCTTGGTCTGAAATTATACTGCAAAGCTCTTATGATAAAATCAGCATGGTACTGGCAATAAACCAGGCCTCAAGACCAGTGGAACAAATTAGAAGATACTGACACAATTACAAGCATACTCAGCCAAATTATTTTTGACAGAGGAGCCAAACATTCATTGGAAGAAAGATAGCCTCTTTAATAGATGGTGCTAGAAAAACTGGCTTTCTACATGTGGAAAATTAAAACTAGATCCACGTCCACCACTATGCACTACAATAAAGTCACAATGAATCAATGATCTAAATATTAAAACAGAAATACTGAATCTACTGGAAGATAAAGCAAGTAGAAATCTTGAAGACGTAGGTGTAGGTAGAGACTTTACAAACAAAACCCAAAACTGCATGGGGAATACTCCAAAGAACAACCACTAGGATCTCATCTTATTAAAACGTTTTTGCATAACAAAAAAATCACCAGCAGAGTGCAAAGACAACCTACAGAATGGGACATATTTTTAGCCAATTGTCCCCCAGGAAAAGGGCTTTTATCTAGAGCATATAAAGAGCTGGAAAATAAATCACCCTACCCCAATTCAAAGCCCAGTCCAAGAAGATAGGCATCTACAAGCAACATCTGCTTTTCAGCAGAATTAAGGAATGAAAAATAAATGTATGAAAACGTGTTCAGCATCATTGGTCATTTGAAAAATATAAATTGAAACATCGCTGAGATTTCCCCTCAGCTCAGCATGGCGATTATCATGAAATCAGCAAATAACAAATGTTGGAGGGACTATGGGGACAAAGGGACCCCTGTTCACTGTGGCGGTGGAGATGAGGGAAACCACTATGGAAATCAGGGTGGAGACTTCTCAAAAGCTAGGATTAGAGGTTGCATTCTGCGCAGCTATTCTCCTTCTGGGTATCTTCTGAGAAAAATGAAAAAGATCCCACCACAGCAACATATGATCATCTATGCACAGTTTGTAATTGTTAAATCTTTAAAACAACCCCAATGTTCGCGAGTGAAGGAATGGATAAACTGTGGTATTTAGATAAGACGACGTGTTATTACTCTGCCACAAAGAAGGATAAACTGGAATCTTTTATGGGTAAATGGATGTCATTTGAGATCATAGTCCTAAGTGAAATAAATCAGACTCACAGGTGTAAACATGGTATTGTCTGCCGGGTGTGAGAAAGTGAAAGAAGAAGTAAAGTCTAAAGTATACAATAGATGCTGAGAAGTGAGAATAAATTGTTCAAACGGAAAAAGGAATTAAGTTAGGGAAAAGGGGGCATGAAGGTAGCAAAAAAGAAAATAAAGCAAGTTGCTCATGCTGCGATATCTTAGCACATTTGACAGGAAATTCATGCTAAGAGCAAATGGAGAAATGTTTATGTCCAAAATAACTACTTTCTTTTTCTTTTGTCTCCCTGTTCTTCTCCCTGTCTCCCTTTCCTTACCACTCCCCTTGCCTCGCCTCCTCCTCCTTTTTCTTCTCCTTCTCCTTCTTTATCTTTTATGTACTTGGTACAAGGTCTCACTATACAGATCTAATTTGCATTGATCCTCCTGTTTCAGGCTCCCCATCGCCGAGACTGCAGCAGTGATCCACCATGCCTAGTTTCTACGGCTGGCTCAGCATGGGGCCAGCACATGCAGTACGCGGGATGGGGCCCGGGTCCTTGTGCTGCCAGACAGGCACCTAGACCACCAGGCTGCCTCCCTAGGCATTCCTGCACTAATGCCACAAAAACAATGTTTAGCATCACTGATTACAGATTATCACTATTATCATACCTTTAAACTTATCATTGTCAATACTATCTCTTAAAACTACAATCTGACATTTTTGCTTTCCCCAAATAACTGGAAGCCTAAACAATACGCTTGACCCTTTTAGACAGAGAAGAATTGTCTTTAAGTAAGAGTTTTGCTCAGGAATATTAGTTGGATACAAACTACAATACATATGGAAAAAGATCTAGATATTACAAACATTTGTTCTATGTATTCCATTAAGAAAGTAGATATATGAGTGTTTGTGTGTGTGTGTGTGTGTGGGTGTGTGTGTGATTGTGTTGTGATGTTTGCAGGGCACTTGAGGACTCAGCGAAGGCTATTTTCTTTACATCATGTTAAGCAGTGCCACATCTATACATTTCATCTTTACAAATATCTTGTAAGCTTGCTCTGGAGATTATTGAAAGTTCCCGTCTGAGATAAGGAAATCGGTGTGTACAGACCAGGGATGCGACCTGTCTACAGTCATCCACCTCAAACGCAGTGTTTGGAATAGAGCATGTGGACAGAGAGTAATTGAAGGAACGGTGAAGAAAGGTCGGCTGAGGCCGAGAGATCACACTCAGGGTGGGATCCTCTATACTCCACACCTGTCCTCCCTGGAGACACCGAGGGGAACGCAGCGGGGTAGCATTCACTAGGATGCTGTTACTTTCCCAGGGACCTTGAGGACAGTGAGCAAGTAAAAGGTCAGAGTAAATCTCTGAGGGAAATTAAGACAGGGCATGAGGAAGTCTCTATCTACATCCTCCCTAGAACATATGCAACCCAAGACACTGATAGCACCCAGTGCTCCATGAGGACCTAGAATAAGAAAAACTATTTACTATGCATCCCTGTTCTTGAAGCAACTGCAGAATAAAGTTGGAATTATGTTACTAAACTGAATGTCTGAACACATTACCAAGCAAGCACTCTTCTAGACAGTCACCCAAAAGAGTGAAAATTGCTGTCCTGTCCAAAATGCACACATTAAAGGTATTAGTAGCTTTATTCTTAACTTCTAGAAACAGACCAAATCAGACTCCTAATAGGTGGCTGGATAGGCAAACCATGTGTGTAATATGGAATGCTTATTCAGTAATTAAAAGAAGTGATTACTAAATCACAAAAGACAGTGGAATGCTATGTGTACTTTGCTAAGTGAAAATGCTAATTTTGAAAGCATTGATATATTGTGTGATTACAATTATATGATATTCTTCAAAGAGCAAAGCTATCGAATCAGCAGATCTCCGTGGTCACTGGTTAGCTGGCAGTGAGGTTATGAAACAATTTATTGAGTAAATTCTGCAAAGAGGTTTTTATTTATACAGGGGCTGGCTATGCAGTTTAGTTCAGTCCTGTGCTCACTTTTGTAGCCAACAGGCTGGCCTGAAACTCCCAGGAATTCTCTGTCTCAGTCTCAGCAAGGGGATTTTAAGAGTGGTGAAACTATTCTGTCAAGTGATCTGGTAGTGATGGATACATGACTAACGTTTGTCAAAATCCTCAAAACTGTATAACACAGAACGGGCCCTAATGTAGATTGCAGAGCTTAGGTAATAATATTTTAACAGCATTGTTTTAATTTGCATTTCTCAAATGACCAATGCTGTCTTAGTTACTTTTCACTTGTTGCTGGGACAGATACCTGACACTCAAAATGAAGGAAGGAAAGGTATATTTAGCTCACAGTTCATAGAAGTTTCAGTCCATATTCAGCTGGCCCACGGCTGAGTGGAGCAGGGTGGAGAGCATCCAGTTCATGGCGGCAGAATAGCAGCAAAATGGTGGCAGAGGCAGCCAATCAAACAGGGCAGCAGAGCAGCAGCAACAGCTAGAGCTCCAGTCTGTCTCTCTGTCTCTCTTTATATTACATTCAGGCTCTCCGCCTTAGCCCCCGCCTTAGGCTACACCCATAATCCCAGAAGCACTTCGACCCATAATCCCGTCAGTACTAAAACACATAACCCCAGGGATCATGGATCAAGTCTCAAACTCTAGAAGTCCCCACCAAATGACTCCCTGAGGCTTTGTGGGGACAACAAGACATAAACCATAACAAATGCTATTGGACATTTTTTCATGTATTTATTTGCAATTTGTATATCTTCGTCTGAGAAGTGTGTAATCATCTCAGATGCCCTTTTTCTTGATTGGGCCTTTGAATTCTGGATATCTGAGTTTTTTTGAAATTCTTTATATGTTCTAGATAGAGGTCCTTTGAAAGACAGTTGGATAAGATTTTTTTCCCCCAACTTGTGGGCTTTCTACAACACTGTGATTCTTTCCACCCCAGAAATAGCATCACAGAGAAGTCAGCCAATAACAAATGCCAGAAGGCGGGGCTATGGGGAAAGGGAGCCCTTTTCCACAGTTGGTGGGAATGGCAGTGGGTAGCTGCCACTATGGCAATCACTGTGAAGATTCCTCAAATGGGAGGCCACATAGCTCAGGGGATCAAAAAACTTGAAAGCCTTCTGTGCCTGCCCTGTGCTGGGGTGCGCTGAGAGGGCGATTGAGACCAGGTGTGGTGGTCCATGCCTTTAATCCCAGCTCTCAGGAGGCTGTAAACAGATGGATCACTAGGAGTCCCATCTAGTAATGAGACCCAGAACACCCTGTAGACCCTTCCCTAAAATAAAATAAAATAAAATAAAATAAAATAAAATAAAAATTCCTCATAAAACTAGGATTGGAGGTCCCATTCAACCCAGGTATTCCTCTCCTTTTTTTTTTTCAGAAGACGTGAAAACATCATACTAGAGGTATATATGTGCACCCATGTTTATAATAGCACAATTTGTCATAACTTAATCTTAGAAGCAATCCAAATGTCCATCAACCTAGGAATCAATAAAAGAGATGTGATTATTTATTTATTTATTTATTTATTTATTTATTTATTGTTTCTTAAATGTATTTTGTTGTTACAGGGTCTCACTCTGCAGCTGGCACTCCTAGTGATCCTCCTGTTTTCATCCTCCCAGCGCTGAGATGATAGGTGTATGCCAGTATGCCTCAGACTCTGTGTGGCTGGGTAGGGCTATCCCAAGGGTGAGGCTGGCATGGCAGGTGGTGTCGCGAACGAATCCCATTCCCTGAGCTTGCCTAAGCTTCCTCGCAGGCAGGGACTTTAGATGGTTGAGCTATCTCACTGGCCGATGTGGTATTTTTATACACTGGAGCATTGTGCAGTTAAAAATAAGGATAAACTTGAGGTTTGTATAGGTAAATGGATGCGACTAGAGACCATAGTCATGAGTGAAATAAATGAGATCTGCATGTGTAAACAGCATCCTATCTCCGGGGCTGGGGAGATAGCTCAGGAGAATAAGCGTTTGCCTGGCAAGTTCAAGGGCCTAAGTTCCAGACCTGGTTCCACAAAACAAACACACAGACCAACCAACGGATGAATTGTCTCCCTATGTAAGAACCTAAAAGAATGAATAAAATCTGAAAAGTACAATAGACGGTGTAAAAGGGAAAGAAACTACTCGAAATAGACCAGGCGTGGTGCTGTGCGCCTGTATTCCCAATGCTTTGGGAGGCTGAAAACAGGAGGATCACTATGAATTTGATCCATGAAGTGAGACCCTGTAGACCTTGTACTAAAGATGTAAAAGAAAATAATTCTCAAACGAATAAAAACTGGGATGAGGGTAAGGACAAAAGAAAGAAAGAAGGAAAGGGATAAAAGATTATAGATATGTCTATTTATATATATGTGTATATATATATATATGTATATGTATGATAGCTAAGATAATTGTGCTACTAATTTCCATTTGTTTTTGAAAGGAACAGTTAGTGCTTAACTTTTTGTCCGATTTTCACGCTTCTATATGGTAATGTGAACAACTCCTTTGAAGACAACAATATGCAATATTACCATCATTATTGAATTCCTATCATTTTGCTTTTGAAATTCTCTGTTGTTTCTAATGCTTTTATTAGTATTTGTATTTCCTTTAAAAAATATAAGCCTTGAAGGAGCAACAAAAAGCAGTGATATAACGATATTATTTCATCAGTTGTAGCAAATGTATAGAAGAACATTCTGCGCTATTTTTATGTCAACATACAGCAGCTATGAAAGGTAACATTTTTCAATTTAAAAGTAAGTACATCAGAGACAAATTCAACATGCAAACAGGAAAGCAGGGCAAGAGGCCAAGGTTCCCTACGTGGAGATGGAATAGCTGCCGTCTTCACGGACTGCAGGATTCCTCTTTCATCTCCGGAGGACCCCAAAATCCATGGACGCTGAGGTCCCTTGTGAAGCGGTGCATTTGCATAAATGAGAAATGACTTTTAGATCACTTATAATCCTAAATGCAATGCAAGTGCTGTGAAGTTGTTATACTTCACTTTCAAAGGAATAATGGCAGATTAAAAATATATTCCTCTTCTGTACAGTTTTATTGTTTACCAAACATATCAGAACATGCTAAGAGGGACGGCTGGCTGGTTGTGATTTTCATGGACAAAATATGGAAATGAATATCCCGCTGGCAGCACTGAAGAAAAGGTTAGTTCAACGTATCCCCTATTTTTGTCTTTTAATGTGAAAGAATTAAAATATTATGGTCAGAATTATTTTAAATATCAGAAAGCCTTTTGATGAAAATCTGCCATGGATTTTCTTAGGGCCAGCAGTATTTTGGAATGACATTTCTATAGCCCTGGGCTGTTCAATGGGAACCTTCTAAGAGCATATGCCCCAGATATCTTGAGAATATTTGTGAATCTGACACGAAAGTGTACAGGTCAAAGCTGAATTTTCAGCATCTGACTTCACACTCGGTAATGCAGGTAGCTGATATAGTTATGGCAAATTACAGGGCTAGAGTAGAAAATGTCTAATAGCCTGGAGAAATGTACAGTAAACCATAAAACTGTTCTGGAAGAGAGCTCACAAAATGGATGTGGTATGCAGAAAGAGCTTCCCTTTCCTGGCCTGTCCAGCACCCCTTATTTCCTTTAAAACCATTTTACAAATGTGTTCAAATTGCAGAGACTCTGTGTTCTTTGAGGATTTTATTTTCAAGCGAGAATGCTGAAGAGCCAGAAGCCACCCTGGAATGACATCTTCCTAGCTGCGTGTTAACTGGATTGGCGTTTCGCCTGAGCTCCAGTAGATGGAGCAAGAGAGTAGGCGGCGGCGGCCCTTGAACGCGGGAGACTGAAAAACAGCAGCCGCTCCTCCCGCAGCTGAGTCCGCAGATTTTTGGCGAGATTTTTAGCAGCGGAAGAGAGCAGACATCTTTATGGCCCTGTCACTGTCCCTGGCAGCCTCCCGAGACCCTCTGGTCCGCTGGACTTGAGGATTCCTTTCCTCTAGAAACATCTGATGGCAGCCAACGCACTGCACAGTCCAAACCCTTGAGAGGGAGAGGCTGCGAGCTGCGTTCCTCACGTCGCTACGTGGCTGGTCCGTGTGCACCAGGGCTTTTCCGGCTCTGCAACGGAGGACAGCCAGCCAGGCCTAACTCTGGAGAGCGCTTCTGCCAGCGCCAGAGGAAGCTACTAGAGAACTCAGATTTTTTTTTTTTTTTTTTTTTAAAGCTACCAACACAAACAAACAAGAGCTGTGACTCACATCTAGACGGCAAAATAATATTTTTATTTATAAGTGCAATGTTTACAAGTAACACGATTTTGAATTTATTTTTGTTTTCCCAATTAACCACTTAAAAAAAAATTAGAACAACATGGTAGCGACTTGTGTCATAGAAATGCAAAAAAAAAAAAAAAAAAAAAAAGGTTGAGTAAATATAAATTCAGGCTGGTCTAACTGATGGGATTGTAATGAACCGGAAACGGGTGCTCACCCCATCTCCAACCGCAGTCACCCAGGAAAACCTCCCAGCCTCGCAGAAGTTTCTGAGTGCTTTCAGTTTGTTTGAGTGGCAGGAACTGCAGGACAGACGAAGATGTACACGTATGTGTAAACAAATATATGCGTCTGTACATACACAAACATACAAACACACACACACACACACACACACACATATATATATATATATATATATATATATATATATTATACATATTCAGTTCTTCATCTTTGACAATTTTCTCATGGTGCAATGGTAATAGTATGATCTGACCTTATAAATTTTCGAGGACAATTAAACATTCTCATCAATTGGGCCAGGGGGATACCTCAGGAGAATAAGTACCTGCCCGACAAGTGCAGCGTCATGAGTTCAAACCCTCGTATTGAAAACAAAATAAAAAATAAAATAAATAAGAAAATTCTCATAAATTTAGTTTCTTCCATTTTGTATTATTTGCCAAACCATTTCTTATTAAGGTAACTTCTTATTTTCCCATTTCCCTTCTTATACCTCATTTCTCATGTGGTTAAATTTT
The DNA here is from genome assembly GCA_004027025.1 of Myocastor coypus. Taxonomy (NCBI): domain Eukaryota; kingdom Metazoa; phylum Chordata; class Mammalia; order Rodentia; family Myocastoridae; genus Myocastor; species Myocastor coypus. The sequence continues at coordinate 16,606 of PVJA010003645.1, forward strand.
GATCACTAGTGTGAACTTTTTTTTTTCTGTATATAATTAGCAAATAAAGTTGTTAGCCTAATATCGCTTGGTCAACTGTAAACACATGAATGGAAGAGATAGTAAGATAATAAGTACTTAGTGCTCGCTACGTGACTGGTATGAAGCGTAATGCTATGGTTTGTGTCCCGATGTTTCCCAAAGCCTCTGATGGTTACGGGGGGGGGGGGGTTGAGGTGGGGGGGGGGGGATTCTCAGAGGCACTGGATCTAGAGTTTATGATTGCTTCCTTGTCTAGCGCTGGGACTGGGATGTGAGGACTACACCTTCCCAGGATATTGCCCGTGCATGCAATACACAGAGTGCGCAGCAGCTCTCTCTCCCTGTTTGGCTCCCATTGCTTTGTCCATCTTTTACTGCCATAAACTGTTCTCCTCCACCAGGTGCTGTCCTGCTTTGGAGTCAGCTGGTTGTGGACTGAAACCTTCACAGACTGTGAACTAAATCAAGTTTTCCCTCTTTAATTTTGAGGGTCAGATGTTTTGTCCCAGCAAAGGTATAAAGGTTAAAAAAAAAAAAAAAAAAAGAAAGAGAGAGAGAGAGAGGAAAAAAAAGGCTCACCAACTGTAAGGGCTTATGAAGTATCGTTGGACTCAGCATCTACCCTAAGACAGTGTTTTAGCACTGGTAGACAGGGAGAAACACTTACCTGTGTTTGAAGATCTAGGAGAAAGTGATTCAGAGGAAATGATATTGAAGTTGAATATTAAAAAATCAGGAGTAGCCGGGCGTGGTGGCGCACGCCTGTAATCCCAGCACTCGGGAGGCTGAGGCAGGAGGATCGATGCGAGTTTGAGACCAGCCTGGGCTACAAAAGTGAGCCCAAGGCCAGCCTGAACTGCTTAGTGAGACCCTGCCTCAAAAAGACAAAAAAAAAAAAAAAAAAAAAAAACCAGGAGTACAAGACAGGAATAATGAATTGGAAGAACATTGAGATGGCATGTTCAGAATTTCCATGGTATATCAATAGTAAGAGGCAAGTGATTTAGCATGGTTAGAACAGTGGTTCAGTCTGGCTGAAATCAAGAAATGAGACTTAAAAACAATGAACAGCTTAAACTATGGAAGCCTTCAGTGTCATGTTGGAGAATCTGGACTTAATTCAGTGCTGCCCAGTGCAGCTATTTGTAATGATGTAATGTTCTACAGTCTGTAATGTGTAATGTAGTAGCTGCTATCCACATATGGTTATTCAGTGGTTGAAATGTGGCTAAGCAAGATCAAGGAATTAATTTTTCCTTCTTTTAATTTTACTTCAGATTTAAATGGTAACATGTGACTGATGGTCACTGCATTGAGCAGCACTGTTTGCATGATCAGAATATGGAAAGATTAGCAGTAGTGTAATTAAAAAATTAGACTTAAAGTCAATGCAAAATAAAATGGTAATGATTGTATTGGAGCATACAGGGAATTTAAAGTAGATTTTTAAGTATTAGCACATACTAACTTGGAGTTGCACTGAGCTGTGTGAACAAAGCAATTGTAATGGACCAAAAATAGAATAAACATAATTTTGTTTTGTGAATGTGCTAGTAGACGTTGTAATCCCAGGTCCTTGGGCAGCTAAGACAGGAGCTTTGTATATTTGAGGTCTCCCAAGCAACCTGCAAGGAATTGCTCTCAATAAACAAACAAACAAACAAACACTCCAAAAGGGCTGGAGGCATAGCTCAGTAATAGAGTGCTTGCTTAGTACATATTTACAATATTGAAAAACAAAATCTAAATGCTTTAGTATAGAGTAAGTAACCAAGTGTGTGTTGCTTCAATCTCTAATTTGAGCCCATAGAAGTTAGGCATCCACATTTATAATTGAAAGAACACATTACAGAGAACGTATTCCTGCCGCCAGGTCTGGGGCACTGTGGGATCTTTCTGGAGATTCTCACTTCTTGCTGTCCTGCACAAAGAATTGGACAAGAAAGGTGCACAAGCTAGCTGGTTTCACATTTCATAAAGGTGCTAAAGGGAGGGAGAGCATCATGGTCTATAGGGTGAATATGGGCAAATAATTTTAAGAAAAACTTCATTCTGCAGTGTTCAGAGTGGGCCAATCAAATGTTCGCTGCAAAGGTTAATTCCCACTGACATTTGTACCCTTCATTCTGATCGAAGACCTAGGTTGTTATATAAAAAAATTGCTTGGTCTCTCACCAAAAGAATTAGAGATATAATTATTTGATGGTTCCAAGTGTGGTGCCTGGTTATAAGTGTCTTGGATGTTTGTGATTAATAGGTCACATCCACCGGCCAGCCAGCTGGCTATGTCCTAATCGCCTGCCTCATTCCCACCAAATATAAGAATTCTTATTAAAAAAACAAAACAAACAAACAAAAAATAAAACAAAAAAACAAAAAAAGAAACTTCTTGTGGTATGTATACAGATTTGCCCAAAGCATGTTTTTGTTTTCTGGATTTTAGGGAAGAGTCTACAGGGTGTTCAGGGTCTCACTACGAGATCGGACTCATAATGATCCACCTGCTTAAACCTCTCAAGAAGTGGGATTACAGGCACATGCCACCATGCCCAGTCTCAATTGTCATCTCAGTGTGCCCCAGGAGTGGGACCGGCACACAAGCTGGGAATTGAGCCCTGTTCCCTGTGCTTGCCTAAGCAGCCACTTTAATCTGCTGAGCTATCTTGCTGGCCGCAGAGTTTTCTTTTTTGATGGTTGGTTCAGCCCACCTGGGGGCGGAGCTGGCATGGCATACGATGCTGGGGATCAAACCATAGTTCCTCGCACTTGTCTAAGCTCGCTTAAGCAGTCACTGTAGATGGCTGAGCTATCTCGTCCACCCCTTGTAGCTAAATTCTATGCTGAATGTCTCACAAAACGAAAATGATGATATCAGTCAAGCTGTATCCTCGCTTAGAGTTCAGATTTTCTTCTAAGTCCATTAATACCCAGGTCCTGCTTTGTTGTGGTTGCATATCTGATGCTATGAACTCCCCAAGGGCCCTGACATTTCAGGTACCTGACCCTCAGTGTCACATGGTGACTGTGACTTGCTTCTTCAAGGTTGATAGAGTGGTCATGTGTCTGCTGATGCTTTAAGCAGTTGACCTCTGAGAGAATCTGATTAACTCAGACACGCTGAGGATGATCTCTCTTTTGATTAATTCAGAACTGATCGATTTAGAAATTTGTATAAATTCCCCTTACTGGTATACTGCCACACAGTCATGGGAATTGTTATTCATCAAATCCACAAATCCAGCTAAGACTCAACAGTAAAAAAATCTACAGGGCATATGAACCAGTGGCCTTTGGGCTGTCTTAGAACTTTGACATAATTGAGACTATCACTATAGCTGCATCTCTATTCCCATGTTGTATGTCCACTTATAAAACTAGTCACATGCGCTCACATGTCTGTCTCGCCCATGAAAAACAGTTACAGTGTGGTACTCTTCCATTTCACATGGAAACACACAGAAAAAGGCTCTTGATCTCTTTTGTTTAGCTAGCACAATGCTATATCTTTAACTTTCACATAAAATAAAACTATTGTATATAAATATGTGAGTTGAGGCAAAAACAATAGAACAAGCATACTGCATATGTCTATACTCCAAAGCAAAGTGACGGAGAAGATTAATTGGTTGCAGAAACAAAAGAGGAAGAAACCATGCTGGAGTCAGAGACAATTCGTGGTGAATAGAAAATAATAGCCGGGCGTGGTGGCTGACGCCTGTAATCCCAGCACTTGGGAGGCTGAGACAGGAGGATCGGTGTGAGTTCAAGACCAGCTTGGGCTACAAAAGTGAGTTCAAGGCCAGCCTGAACTGCATAGTGAGACTCTGTCTCAAAAAGACAAAAAAAAAAACAAAGAAAATAATAATATACTCTCATAGGCCAATGGTTTTAGAGGAAGAAGAAAGAAAAAGAATCACTGATACAGCTACAGGAAACAGCAGAATAAATTTATATATACAATAAAAATAAGTCACCTAAAGGTTTTGTGTTATATAACCTTTGTTCTCTTTTACCAAATAAATTCCTGAAGTTCCAACTGAAAATTTATTTTCCTCTTCCCTGATTTTTGTTGAAAAATTTGTGTTCTACTTTGTAAAAAGTGTAGGAAATATTTAATTATTATATAGTGATTCTCCTCTAAGTACTCAATACAACCTAGAATCTGAAGATACATTAACCAGAAATTTATTGGAGATGGTAAATAACAGAATGCAGCATACATATATGTGCATATATCAAGAATATCAAATTATGAGAGAAAGTTGCGAAACACTTGTACGTAGGAAGATTAGTCTTCATTTGCCTGAAGTGCTGGTGATGTCAGTGGTACAAGTCATTTTCCAAACAAAGCACCGCCATGTTTCCTCAGAATCTATAAACATCGGTTTGTTGCTTCTACACCTATGTCTAGACTCCCTGCAAAGTTCAAAGGGGAGCAAGCCAAGTACGAAATGCCCAGGAGGACACAGAATAATGGAGAGTGGGAGACAAAGTTCAATTATGCTCTATTTTATTGATATGAACTCTAGGAAGGGTCTCCAGAAAATAATCATAGCCATGGGATATTGATATATAGCCTATGTATTATTTATATTTATCTGGTGGTTATGTCTGTCTGTCTGTCTATCTATCTATCTATCTATCTATCTATCTATCTATCTATCTATCCATCTCTGGCAAAAGGTCCAGTTCGCACCAGAGGCGAATGTATAGCAGGAGAGCTGACCATGTGAATTGGAGCACCTCCCTGTTTTGTTCAGGTAGGAAGTTTATTAGATGAAACTCACCTACACCAGAGAGGGCAACCTGGTGCACACAGTCTATCTATTTGAATGTTCAGAGAAGTCACAGCATACTTTCTGTTTTATCCACAATATTTACAGTTTTCTTGGTACTTATTCATCTAGTCAAATTAATATAAAACTAACCAACATAAGCCTACTTCTTGTCAACTTGGCATCCATATGTATCTTGTGAAATTATGCTTAATCTCAAAATAAAAGAATAGTAAGGCATACTTCCACTGATGTGAACACAGCTGTCATGTATGCAGTCCCAAACGCCAACTGTTTCCCTAGAAGAGGAGTAAAGTCTTTGAGTGACAGCTACTCTTGCCTGAGATATTCTATAATTTAAATGCTATGATGCAATATTAATAACACTTCAATGTTATGGTGTAGAACTCAACATATGTTACATGAGAGGAGAGAAACACAAAGGTATTAAGCATGCACATATTCTCTTATAAGAGCACGTGTATGGGCACACACACACACACACACACACACACACACACACACACACACACGATATTCATGCCAAAATAGTGGTAAATGCTCCTGACAGTTACAGTCCTTATTTCTGGATACATAGTTGGAGTTGGAGTGAGACTCCTTCTCTGCCCTTTCCTATATTTCCAGCTTGTAGCAAGCACCTCAGCTGGCCATGGTGCTCTACCTACAGACTGAGTCAGACCTGCATTTACAGAATTTCTGAGCCATTAGAAATTTGGTTGAGGTTTAGTTTCCAATTGACAATTCCACAGGAAATACTAATATTAAGAGAAGCCCTACAAGATATCTCCTGCGTAACAGAACACTCTCTACAGTGGAGCAGGAGGCCAACTACTGCTCAAGGGTCAGGATATTCGGTAGAGCCAGCACAGAGACTCCTGTGCACCTGTTGACTCAGAGGCAAGAGTACTGCAAATTTTGTCTATTGGTAGAAGCATTCCTCCCCTTGGAACTAAAATATGTAAGTCCGTGTAGCATAGGGCATTGGTAACAGGGAGCAAATATTTTTTGCTAAGTGGAATAGTGGACAGTGATATTTTGCTTCTTCTTTCTGGAATTTGTGCCTCTTGGCTTTTAAGAAAAATCTCGGATCGTTGACAGCAGAGTCAGACCACACGTGGCCTTCTGGAGAAGCTTGTTCCTGAAATATAAGGAAGCATCACCTACTTCTACAACCAAGCTTTTCCAAGAGTTCTTTTCTTCATGCAAGTTAAGCTAGCTGTTTCAGGGTGTGGGGAGAACGAAACGCCAATGGCTTCTGTGAGTATAGTTGTATTGTGTGTTCATTCTTTTAGAAAGATGAGTGGATAAAATTGCTGGCTATGAATCATAGCAAAGAGATATTAAAGCCAGGGACCAGCAAGTACCCAAATGAAGAAGACCTAAAAACCTTTTCAGATTTTCTGAGGAACCAGAAAACCCACCATATATCAGACTATTCATATCTGCTAATTCCCAAATATTTCCAAAATTCAACTTTCACGAAGTAAAAACTTACTGCAGGGAAAGGTGCAATACACAGTCTCTAAGGATGAAATATTAATATTTTATGAGGTGTGTGATGCCTTAGTGTTTTGTGAAAGCTTTCTTGTCAGTTCTTCTAAGGTTAAGGGCCACTGGATGTGACATTAGGGGCACAGAAGCAGTGTAATCCAGGCCATTCTTTCTCTCTTTTCCCCAGCATCATGAAGAGCTTCTTTCGTTTTCTACCAAGAACTGATTCTCAGTCTTCAGTGGAACTGACTCAGGCCACTGTTCCTCAGTCAGGCAGACGTTTCCTTACCCTAGCAACTGTTAAGGTAGGCCACGCTGGAATTCCTACCACATATATATCCTCACTGACTCCAGAGTCTGGTCAAAGATTTTCAGCTGTATTTAGAAATTTTATTTGAAAGAGACAATATTTTTAGGGAGATAAATATGAATAGAGTACTTCTACAAAAGATAACTTTTCATAGCCAAGGAATCTCCATTTAGGAAAGTAAAAAGGTTTAAAACGTGATATGTACACATGCCACTAGTGTATACATTAGGAATGGCAAACATATGGATAAAAATAAGTAAAAAGTAGAAAAGTTTAAAACTACTGGTGTTGTATCAGAAAAAAAAAAAAACACTCTGAATGTATAACGGAACACACACATTCTCATAAAATATGCTATGAGAAGATTTGTTAAACTACAAGAAAATGAAAGCATATATCAGCATGAGTGTATAGTGAAGAATATTTTTTACATATATCTTGAAATACTCAAGAAGTTCTTTTTCATTGATCTGAAATTTGTGGTGCAGGCTATGTACACATAGAAAAGTTCACACCACGAAAACATTGGGTATTAGTCAGGGGGAACTGCTATATGCAGAGAATATACCAACCTAATCCTTCAAATTTAAAATGTTAATGTGATATTGTTTAAAGAAAAATATGGTCAGCCCAGTCACATTTAGTCTAGCGTGGCACTATCAAAATTTCCTTAGTGCCGGGCGTGGTGGCTCACGCCTGTAATCCCAGCACTTGGGAGGCTGAGGCAGGAGGATTGGTGCGAGTTCGAGACCAGCCTGCACTACAAAAGTGAGCTTAAGGCCAGCCTCAACTGCATAGCGAGACCCTGTCTCAAAAAAAAAAAAAAAAAAAAAAAAAAAAAAAAAAAAAAAAAAAATTTCCTTAGTATTAAAATCGCAAAGGTAGTTTTTATGCAGAAATCTACCAATTTACGAAAAGGATTGCTAAAGAGAAGTAAATATTTGAATGGCTAATATTTTTTGTGGAAGTCATTTCTTCTAATTTTCAATAGTGCACTTTATTGGATGGAACTAAACTCCTAGGCCTTCTTATTTTAGAGAAACAGAAAGTTAAAATATGGAGTAATTAAATAATTTAGAAAAATTAGAATTAAGTAATGAGTACTTGTCAATGATCCTAAATTAATTTCTAACCTCCTGTGCTTCTAAAACATACCTGCAGAACTGTATAAATTTCTAGCAATGTACAGTTTATCCATTCTGAAGTTATATTTCTTTCATTTATTTGCACTAATCATGAAATTTAAGGAAAATTATTAGCCTTAAAAATCTTAGCCTTGTGAAGAATGTCATATTTGCATTGAAAGAAAATCCAAATTTATGCACAATTATTTTATTTTATTTAGTTTATTTTTTATTACGGCCGGCTCAGCCTGCCCTGGTGTGGGGCTGGGGATCAAACCATGGTCCCTGCAGTTGCCTAAGTTAACCTAAGCAGGTGCTTTATACCACTGAGGCATCTCACTAGCCCCATAATTATTTTATTAAAGAAAAAGTATAAATAATTCTTCAACTGTAACACGTTTGCTTATCAAAAATATTTCAGATATAGGCCAATGACTCATAATTTGAACACTTGTAAAGTGGTAATAAATGAGTAGTTCTGAGAGCTGATGTAGAAAATAGATGTTACCTGTAATGGGCGCATAAGTTGATATAAGTGATATTTTAAAAACAGCTTTTTCTATCTAAAAGTGAGGGTGAACACACATTCTGTCTTAGTGATTCAATTCCTAGGAATTTATTTTACAGTTATACTTTCAAATGTACAACATGCTATGCGCACAGCAATACTCATTGCAGCAGTAGAAATGTACATTGGATCTTTACAAGTTGATTATTATAAATTCATCCAAGGAATGTCATGTAAAATGTTTATAATTTTGGAAGTTGGCAGTGCACTAAAAGGGAATGAGCCGTCCAGACAAGAGAAAGGTGACACATGTAAATAGCCCCATATCATGCTGATATTTATGTTTTAAAGAAGAAATCTCCATGTACATACTCACACATGCATAACCGATCAATGGGAAGATAGGCACAGATATAATAACGATGACTGTGCTTTGGAGAGGAAAACCGTGCAGAAGAGGAACATAATTTCTTGTTTTAAATTTTGTACTCTTTAATAAGCTTTGAACTTGGTTCTTTGAGCATGTTATTAAAAATCAGAAAAATTAATTGGTTTAAAAATAAAAGCTGTATTATATATTTTCTCTGTTACTGGTTTCTCATTCGCTGCTGATTAATCTTTTAAATATATTTAACTGTATTTTTTGGAGTTATTAAAGCAAAAAATTCATCTCAAATTTACACAAAATATGTGAAAGGTTTGATTTTCATTATAGGTTCTTCAGTCGTGTAGCCGTTTCTCATGAGCACAACAAAGACAATGTCAGGGGCCTGGTTTATTTTAGTGACCCTGCAAAAATGGAGACCATTTCATGATTATCTGCGTCACAGTGACTGGGCTTTACTGTGAAGATGTTTAAATACACAGGACATTGTGTTATAATAAAGCATTTACACTATAAAACATAGTTTTTCCTTATGGACAAAACATAGTTTCACAAGTGATACACGGACAGTGTGAATGAAACTTTACTTCAAAATAAATGACCGTTATTTATAGTAAAGCTCTAAACAATAAACTGTTATCAGAAAATTAGTATTATGGAACACAGGTATTGCACGTGTTCTGCAAAATGTTCAAGGAAGGCTGCGACTTTGTGAGACTTGACAACTAGACCAGATGTTGAGAGAATATTTGTAACGTGCTTGTAGAAGCTTGAACATTCTCCACATGTAATTATGACTCTTCAGCTATTGGCACTGTTTTTTTTTTTTTTTTGGCATTTTTGATTTATATTTGTTATATTCAGTTTTACATAATAATTTCCCTGTAAGTTGAAACAGAAATAGTTAGTCCTCTTTATTATCTAACCCCTAGAAGTCTATGCTAGGCACATAAGCTACAGAGAGAATATTTTCTCTTATTCTCTACTCAATAATATCTCATGGCTCACTGCATTAAGATATAGCATTTCTTTTGTAACTATTATAAACCTCTGCCCTATCATGAGCTGTAGGAAGTTATACTTTTATATGTAGATAAGAGATAGAACTGCAAATCAGTGCCCTGTGAAAATTTTACTTCCTATTGTGAAAACCATCACACTCATTTAAATTTTTGTTATGGGGAAAAAAAAAAAAAACCAGAAAATTGGAAAAGCTTTTGAGCACTGTCTGCTTTCTGTTGTGCTCACATAGTGCAAGGGGCAGATGTTCTCACACATTCTGCAACACATGGACCAACTGCTTCAGTAACGCTCACGCTGCTCACACATAACTTATGCGCTCTGACGCTAGAAGTGGCAGTGACTGGTAGCACTTAAATGACCCACTCTCTCTCTCTAATTACAGTAATGACAATGAAAATGCTGTTTTAGGGCCAAGCAGACCGCTCAGCAGATTAAAGCTCCTCCTTAGGTAGATGCAGGGACTGGGTTTTGATCCTCCTGTATGTTGTTCTGGCTGTGCTGCTGGGTCATGCTGAGAACATCACTGAGACTGGGCATCCTGGCATAGGCCTGTAATCCTAGTGCTTGGGAGGCTGAAAATAGGAGAATCACTACGAGTCCAGTCTATGTACTGAGACCCTGTAGACGCTGTGCCAAATACATAAAAAATATGCTCTCTTGCAGATACTTCAAAGTACATTTGTGTACATAGATATTTGTATTCAAAACTCAATTGTGTTTACACGTATTAGTATTATCTTCATACTTTCATAAGTTAATTTCATTTGGCTGTTGAATTTCCATTTCTCTGGTGCAAAATGTGCTTAATCTAGGAATTTTGAGATCTCTAGGCCACTTTTTAATTAATTAATCAATTTTTTTTCTTTTGCAAGGCAGATCCTTTTTTTACTTTTATTATTTTTAATAAGAAATAACAATGAGACAGTTTTCAAAACATATTAGTAGGACAGCCAAAGTAATTAATACAATGGGTATTGTTGTCTTCATAGTAGTTGTTCAGAGTACAAGATGCAGACATGATAACTTTTCTAAACATGATTGGCACAAAAATTTCTTCTCATTGAAATAACAGAAAGTAGTTGTATGTATAGTGCAATATTCCATAATAGTAGTGGGTTATCAGCAGAGCTGTCATTATTGGATGCTATTGAATTGAGCTTTTTACAGCTCAATATACTAATCTAACTTTATGTTTTATGCCTCATGGCCAAACTTTTCAGCTGGATGGCAAAGGGCAAATTAAAGCAAGACCTGTATAACAAAACAGGTAACTTTTGTATCTCCCAAGGTCAGTCAGACTCCCTTAGGATTTACTTTGAAATTATGTACAGCACCTTGTAGATCTTTCGTCAGCATCTGCCATCTGGATGAGTCCCGGCCATTGCTTGACCAGTTCGCTTTTTGTGAAAACCTGAGAGAATGTTTTCTCTCTAGCTGACTCTCCTTAGGTGCATTACACATCGTCGATCCCTCCCCTCTGTGGCCCCATAATCTCCTTGAACATCTATGCCACTTTAGATTGGCAGAGATAATTTCTCCCTGCGCGTGTCTGACGTTAGCACCGTCATTTGGATTCGCACTGCTGTGATATTCCGTGCTTCTTTCGAGTGATGGGCTGTGCCACAGGCTGGCATCTAATCTGTCATTCTTAGTGGTTTGTGTTCCTTTGTCATGTGCTTGACCCTTCCTGCGCAAACCTCCGCTAACTTCCACCTAGCATGAGAACCCAGCCCACTCAGTCCAAGACCTTTCTCCTGCTCAGTGTCCTCCTCTATCTTCCCTGCTGTGCGGCATTCTGCTGTACATGAGGGTCTGTCCCTAGGGACAGCTGTGCAAACACACTTCCCAGACACCCGTCCTCTCTGCCTCCAGTTTGTGTTGATGGTCTACTGCTTGTGAACGAAGCTTTGAGAAATTTAATGTCTTTTGAAGTAATCTGTCTGTCTGTCTGCCTCCATCTGTCTCTCCTCATTTAGTATTTTTCCAGCCCTTTTGGCCTATTTATATCCTATTTCTCCACTTCACAGTTAAGCCTCCGATATGCTCCCTTCTTTCAGAAACCATTTTGACCACAAACTATTGACTTACACTATTTTCCACACTCCTCCTTCCTTCCTCCCGAGTGTGCATATGAGTGTGCGCTTAACACCCACCTGTGTAGCAAACAAGGCGTCCCTAGATCACTCTCTCCAACTGTGTTTCCCTCTGTGCTCTCAAAGATGTTTCAAGGCTCTGTCTTCTATTCTTCTAAGACAAATTTCTTTACATCATTCAAAATCACAAACTGAAAAGGTTCTTATAATATATGACTGGGATCTTGCATATGAATAACTTTTAAGCTTTTAAATGATTCCTTTATTCCTTCTATTAATTTCTAAATCCATTAACTTTTCAGTTGAGTTCTTTGTTCTAAACTGTGCTTTGTACCCTAGCTGATACTTCTGCCACTTTAAAGTGAAGAAGAGGATCTGAGAGGGAGGAATCGGTGAAAAAAAAGAAGCTTATGGCTGAATTTTACCTTCAAATAGTTACACATCTCATTCATTTTACAGTCACAAGTGGGTATGTTTTGGACTGAGTGCCTGCTTAGGCACAGAAACTGGGATTCTATTCCTGGTACCACATACTGTACCTGCCCCAACCCTGGATTTGGTGACCTGGCCACGAAGGTCAGGTGCAGTGGCACACACCTGTAATCCCAGGGCTGGGAAGGCTGGAAACAGGAGGATCACTACAAGCCTGAGCTGCATAGCGAGACACTGTACAAATATATAAACTATGAAAGAAGATGTTTGTTAATGATGTGGGAATATGTCTGGTGGCTGTGCTCATCCGACAGGCAGGGGCTCAGAGGCTACGTCCTTGTCTTCCCTTAGCACCCATTTCTGGCAAAATATAGAATAGAAGCCAAGTCTCTTTATTAATTGCAATGAGCCGCACTCTGCAGTTGTCTTTTACTCCATCACCTTTTTCGTTCTGGTTTGAGCTGCTTAAGCTCACTAGGATACACTTGGAAAGGCACCTTTGATCAAAGTTCTGCTTCTGTTGTTATAAAGGAAAGTCACACATGGCATAGTAGATGACCTCAAAATTTATATACGCAAAGTTTATATACAAAATGTGTGTCTGTACTGTGTTCCTTTTACTGTGAGAGTTTCTCTTTCTTTTTCTCTTTCTCTTTCTTTCTTTCTTTCTTTCTTTCTTTCTTTCTTTCTTTCTTTCTTTCTTTCTTTCTTTCTTTCTTTCTTTCTTTCTTTCTTTCATCTTTTTAAGACAGGGTCTCACTATGCAGTTCAGGCTGGCCTTGAGCTCACTTTTGTAGCCCAGACTGGCCTGGAACTCATACTGATCCTCCTGCCTCAGCCTTCCCAGTGCGGGATTACAGGCGTGCACTGCCATGCCCAGCATTGTGAGAGAGTTTCTGTTTTATCTAAGCAGCCTAAAATCTGTACCCACTGTATAATTTCTTAGACTTATATGTGTCTGTACAGTAAAAATTTGTTCCATAATAGTTCTTACTAACATGGTACCATGTAATTAGTGGAAACATGTTTGTAATATCTAATGATCAATTCAGAACAATTACTTCAATGTTTGTTTGTTTATTTATTTATTTATTATTTATTTATTTATTTATTTATTTTCTGGAGCTGGGGATTGAACTCAGGCCATTGTGCTTGCCACACACGCTTTTATTCTTTCGAGCTATCTCCCCAGAACCCTTCGTCTTCTTAAACAATGATCGCTTCCTTGCTTTCGAAGTCTTCTAACTCACTCCTTCTGGTTCTGTGTTAAATATTTTCCAACTTGCAAACTGCAGCCACGCTGCTATGGTTTAAAACACTAGCCGTCACTCCTCCTATCTCACTATATTTTGGAATCTTAGTCAGCCACCTTCCATCAGTTCTCTTCCTGACACCCTTTCCAGCCTCTAGTAACCCCTCTCTCCTTTCTGATTACCACATCTTAAAAGATAACTCAAAATGCTGATGGAATAGTGCATTGAAAATGATAATGACTGCAGGAAGCAAAGAGAAACCGAAGCAGAAGTGGCTGAAATAATGGCCCGGACAGGTGATGCCTGAGTCTGAATCTGATGATGTGGAACCAGATACTGACTCCTAGCATGTGTGTTGCAGAGAGATTAAATGGGACGTGCCCCACCCCTTCAAAGGGAGTCAGAAATTCGCTGCAACTCTCTTCGTTGACTAAATAAATTAGTACAGCTTTTAATCATCTAATATGAAAGCAAGATAAGACGTAGACGAAATGTATATTAACAAAGCATAGCTATTAGCACATGTTTTAATATTCTTAGTTATTCTGTATCATTTCCATAAGGCAGAATGTTTAAAAAGTCTCTCAAGTGTTGGCACAGTGAAGTCGACAGTTAATTTATCATTATTATCATTAGTATTAGGATTGCTTGAAAGCCAATGATACTGGGCTTTTCTTTGGTTCTTGATCCAAGGATCATTTATTTTTGTTGATCTTCTTGGCCTGGTGTAAAAGTCTATCTTTTAAGATCGGCGTTCCCCAGTGACTAAGTGCTGAATTACGCTGTCTGGAAAGTTATTGTGAGTTCCACCGTGGTTTTGGTTCAGTACGTTTCTATGTATTTTTACAAATTTTGCAATATACCCAGAGGCTTTTTGGCACTGGCTACATTTTGAGATTCAAGAGAGTAAATACAAACCATCTAATGGGCTCCAATACTAGATCCAGCATTTTAAATGTATTGAAATATGTATATGAGGATTTCTCTGAAAAAAACTGGAACAGAGACAACTTGGCAAAGACTATTAATATTACAGAAAAGGAGCTTTTCTTGCAGCTTGTTTGATTACACGCTCTTTAGGTCACAAGGGGCAAATTGTGAGCCTGAGCTCCGGAACTCAGAGGAAGAGGTTGTAAGATTCTAGATATTTGTTTTGTGCATCTAGTGGCTGGCTAAGATCAACACTAATTGATTTTACCCATTCCTGGAAAAACTCTCAAGCTTATTGCCAACTTGAATTTAACAACTGTGTAGTGAAATGCAAGAAAATATTTTGGAGAATGAAGAGAAATTTTTATTTTAAATAAACCATAGATCTTTCAAGTATGTAAAGTTCTGGTTGCTAAGCTTTTTCCTCCTCCCACATGACCACTTAATAATCCAGAAGGAAAATAAAGTCAAATGGCGTGTTGTGCTGAAGATTTAATTCATGCTAAATAAAATTCAGTAACTTCCATCTCCACCATTAACTCCTTAAAGGGACAGTGACTCACGTGGGTAAGGTAACATCAGCCAAGGGCAGCTTAGGATTTTGAATGGGAAAATATAATGAAGTTCTTAGAATTACATGAAAGACATCTTAGAAATTGATTTTGACCTGAAAATTAGAGCCCTGAGAAGGACATTTTAATAGAAGTCGATGCATAGTGAATAGCAGCATTTTAAGAAAGCGATATTACGTCGTGTTTCGTCAGGGTGGTACTTTAAAGACAGAAAGATACAAAACTTGCTGAGATTTTCCAGCATTAATTTGAGGCAAAACCATTCTCATTTCTCTGCTGTTCTCCATGTCATAGTATCCTCATTTTGGCCACTGCTTTGTCATCTGCTAACAAATTTCAACAACTATTATCGCTACCACCTTGTGCTGTGCTCAGAATTCTCATTTTGCAAGGGAATCCATGAGATTTTAGAATGAAAAGAGCCATAAAAATCTAAAATGGTTTTCTAGATGGTAGTTTCCAAAACTGGCTCCTCTGAGAGAGCCATACACTGGCATACTGAATAAATATCCTCCCTGTGTAATGTGGAAAAAGTGTTGGATGAAAATTCAGTCTTCTAGCAACACACACACACACATACACACACACACACACACACACACACACACACCAGACAGACATCTTTATTGTGCAGAAAAATGAAACACACCCAGTGGGGATCACTTCATCATTTTTTTAAGTGAATGAAAACATTGCAAGTGGAACCGATGAAACCCAGGCTAAGTGCAGTCTACGCCCGTCCTCTCTCAGTCACAGGAGCTGTGGCTGCCAGCTCTCCCTGCCGCACCCTTTCCGTCTACTGCAGGGCCCTACTTGGCTTGCAAACCCAGTCTGTCACTCAGCTCCAACTAAACATGCCACTGTTGAGTCACCACCAGAGAATTCTACAGAAGGGCTGCTCTGCTCTTGGTGGTGCAGGGCAGTGATTTGAAAGAAAAATCGATTCCCTCTGCTCATCCGAGTCATTTCTCTCCCTTTGCTCTCTCAGTGTCATTTCCTCCAGATTTTGTTGTTACTCTTCTTTTAACTCATCCTCTCCTGATCTCAAGGGTTATTACGGAAGGATCCCTGCTTCCCGTCTGCAACTCTCCTGGGGCTTATTTAGAAAAAACTCATCTCTTTCAGTGTTTTAACTGCCAAGAGTCAACATGAGTCATGTTTTCTACTCAACTGACAGAAATACTTAATATAAATAGTTGGCCCCTCTCAGAGTGCTTCTTAGGCAGTGTTGAATCTTGTTGACCTCAGCTGAATGATAGAAACGGCGTTTTGCTGGCCTAATCTGTCGCTATTCTTTACACCTGGATGAAGCAATCAGGATGTGAGGTTTTAAACAAAATAAGTGGTTGTCAGGGAGCATTTAGCGCTAGAGTATCTTGTTTGGAACATTGTAAAAGTGACTACCACTAAATTTAACTTAGTTTCTAAGTAATAATTATTAAAGAAAGATAATAACTTAATATAATTCCTTAATTAGGTCAGTATTACAACCTTATTTATTGAGTAATATATCATGGAGAAAGTTGTTTCAAAGAGACCCAGTATTTGCATTTTTATCCTACTAAAAGTAAGTGTACTTGAAGTTACACAAAGAATGATTCCCGGTCTTTGTTGTAGAGCTTCTCAAAGGAAAAGTTTAAAAAGTTTCCTCTTTAGAAAAATAAATTCTATAAATATAGAATGAATGTGTCAAAGTTTAGTTGACCAATTAATGAGCCTTCAGAGTTAAGAGCTCCATCAAGTAAGTAGAAACTACAGGAAAAGAAGGGTATAGCAACATACATGCTCAAGTCAACAGCTTCTGACATTGCCAGTTTTGCCGATAACCCACTGCTAATATGGAATACTGGACTATATATACAGCTACTTAGTTCAATGAAAAGAAAGATTTGTGCTAATAGTGTTTATGCAAGATATCAAGTCTGCATCTTGTACTCTGAACAAATACTATGAAGACAATAATACACGATGTATTAGTTATTGGAACTGTCCTATTAACCTGTGTTGACACTGGCTCATTGCTATTTTTTCCTCATTAAAATTAAAAAAAAAAGAAACACATATATGTGCCTTGTGCACTGTCACTGATTTCAATGAGCTGTCTTACAAGTTAGAGGACTTGGTTAAGTAAATTGGGGATTCTATGGGTCAGAGTAAGATATAAGATTGGGAAGATTACCATCACATGAGAAATCCATGTTCATGGTCCACATTTTCTTGTTCATAGCTAACCAAATGACAAGATAAAATAACTCAGAGCAAGCTGGAACCCCAGATGGCCAATCCCTGTCCTCATAGGAAACCTGAAGCCTAAAGGATTTCCTACTAAATAGATCCGTTCCATGCAGAGCATTTCTCTACTGTAAGCATAATGGATTAGATATAGAACTTTATTTACATCTTCAAAAAAATCCCCTCATAGCAGCATCTAGATTGGTGTTTGATGAGATAACAGAGAAAGCCTATGTGCATGCTATCAAATGTTTCTGGCTTCCCTTTCCTACTCTGTCTCCCATGAAGAAAACTTCGTACAGTCTACCCTTCGGGACATGTACTGAAGAAGCAATTCTGGGAGATTCAGTCTATCTAAGCCAAGTGGAGTCACAATGGACTCACTTGTGTGTATATTTATAGGCCATGATATAAGTTGAGCTGAATATTGCTAACACACATACAAAGCTGAGTTCTGGTCAAAAAGGCAACAGAAGTATTACTCTTTTGGCTATCATTTTTATCAGACTGTGAAAATTACTTTTCTACCAGATACAGAGCTACAAGCTAACAACTAAGCATAGACTCTAGACAATGTATAAACAAGTCAAATGAAGGAGCGTAAAGCTGCCTAAAAATTAGGGCTCGCACAGATCTAGCCCACAAGACATCAGGATGACTTTATAAGATTATGCAGATCTATTTTGGCTTTCTTCTCAAATTCTGTCAACTTTTCTTAGAATTGAGTAAATATTTTGCCTTTTGTTATTAAAATGATATATTTTCTTGAGTTTCAATGTTCTAAAATTTTATGTTTTATACACTTAAATGAAAGTTAGTGTTGATTTTGTGGTTTAATGTTGATTATTGTTTGCTTTTGGGTTTGGCTTTCTCTGATTTGGCTTTAGTGGACTGAGAGAGCTGAAATATTGGGCTTTTTAATGGCATCAGCAGGGTCGTAGTGGCTCGGGGCTCCCCGGAGAAGACTCACATCTATGGAAACCATGGGCACCCCAAGGCAGCAAGGAAGGAGAACCAAAATGGGGAAAATGGTCATGAGTTGATCCACAGTCTGGAATAGGGGTGATGGATGAAGTAGGAAGAAAGAGCAAAGAAGAAATAATTCTTTTTAATTTTTAGTCTGTAGTAACATATAATATGAGACTCAGTGTCTTCAAAAGTTTTAAAGTGTGCAAGCTGCTGTCGGCACCTACGGGCATCCTCTCCCATGGCTTTGCTTTCTGTGTAACACAGGTGGCTGTCCCTTCCCTCCTTGTTTTCTTTGGGAATGGACAGTGAAATGAACAGATAATGAGATGTCCTCCTGAAGCCCAGAGGAGCTTCTGTGTGACAAAGTGCAGGGTGCTCACCTTGGAATTGGTTTCCAGAATTTTGAGAAAGAAATTGCTGCTGTGTATAAATTATTCAGCAATGGCTATCTTTATAAAAGTACAATGAACTGAGATAACCGGAATAAACTCACTGCATTCTCTATGCTATTTACATAGGTCAATATATGTGCCTCACTATATTTACCTCACATTTTCTTATTCTCTTATTCTGTTTTGTACCTTTTTATTTCAACTTGTAGTATTCCCTTTTCTTGGGAGGGGCAGCTGAGTGGTGATGAATGTTAACTTGTTTGTCTGGATAGATTTTAGTTTTCTTACCTTGGAAAAACAGATTGTCCGGGTGTCCAGGTTAATCTGAACTGCCTACTGGGTTAAGAGAATCTTGGATAATGATCATTGGATCATGGGATCACAGCACTCATCAGTGAATTAATGAAGTGGCATTCATAGTTGAATGTGGTATTAGGAGATGGTGCCCAGAGGTCACTTGGGGAAGGATTTTGGAGGATGTCATTCTTCTGGTGCTCTTTCCCTGTGCTATCGATTTTCTTGGGGTGCATATATTCAAATGCAAATAAAACCAGAATGAAACATTGCTTCCCATGTATTAGGTGATTGTGACGAAGGGATATAGCAAGCATTGGTCAGCTCGAGGAGACATAAGATGTCTTACGTGTACCTTTTAAGAGGACTGGACGATAAAATGAAGTATGTTTTCTCCTTAAAATGTTAAATATAAAATCTTTGCATAATATAGTCATTCCACTCCTTGGTGTACAGCCAAAATAACTGAAATTGGATACTCAGACAGAAGTTTATGTAGCAGTTATGATTCTGTCGGTTTGAGGAAGATGCAGCCAACTAAACTGACTCTGCTCAGTTCCAGATGTGGCTGAAAAGAGGCAGATTTTCCTGGGGACAGAAGATCGGCCCTGGTGTCAGTGGCACCAACGAGTAGTTTGTCGTTTGGATGGAGTAAAATGGAAATGAAGAAGGAAAGCTTGTTTCTGTCTTCTTCGAGTAGCAGCAGTCATCACCTGAACATCTTCTCCTGGCTTCCAGCTCTGGCTTTCTGGCTTCTTGATGTGGGATCTGGCCAGGACAGTGCAGTGGGCTCCACGCACAGACCGCCCTCTGCCGGCTTCCACATCCGACTCTGTGGGCGGCCATTGTAAGCCTGTCTTGCAAATCTTTATACATTTGCATATGTTGGGTTAAATTTGTTTTTCTAGTAAGCACTGAGTGGTACGCTAATATTAGTTGAATCATTATTCCCAATATAAGGAGAGTCCACAGCACACATGTGCATTCCCAGATGGATAGACAGCATGTCCCAGCTTAGGAAAGGTGATAGTTCTAATGTGTGCTACGACATGGATGAGCCTTGAAAATATTGGCTGAATAAAATAAGCAGGCGCAAAGAGATAAGTGCTGTATGATGCCATGACTATGCAATGTCTAGAACAGAGAAATAAAAATAGGTGGCTGCAAGTTCACAGGGGGAGCAAGAAGGAAGGAACAGGCAATTGTTTGGTTTGCTTCCAATTGCCATTTGGAATACAGAAAACGGTTTTCAATGAGAGTGCAGCATTGCTCGTGTTACGTTGCAAATTGAATATTTAAAATAGTTGTAAGTGACAAAAATTGAATACAAGCCAGTAGAGAAAAGCAAAGATATGTCACATTACAAAGGCAAGGAATACTAAGAAGTGAGTATTGGGTACAATATCCTGTGTTTTTAGGTGTTTTTGCATATGCTAACTTCCTGAACATTCACAATAAGCCTATGTTGTAAATGCTATATTTTCCTTAGTCTATGGATGATAAAATAAAATGCAGAGGGCTAAGCATTTTTGTTGAGCATCGTCGGACTCCTAGGAGGTAGCGCTGAGATCTAAGGACTGCAAGTGGTGTCTAACACCCTTGTCTTCAGCCATGCTTGTAATTAACTCTGTTACTGCCCCTGTCTGGCATCAGCCAAGCACTTTGTGTTTTAAACCAACCGGAATCTATGGAAGCCCCAAGGGGTCAGTCTATTTTTTGTAACTCTGGTTTTATAAAGAAAATAAAGTTTACAGATTGACTCAGAAATGACAAATTTTATATGATGTCGATCTACTATTTTCCCAGTGTACTCAAAATATGTAGAATATGACAGAGATTTTCCTTATCAATAGCATTATCAAATTCTACTTTGTGTGCTTTTTTAGCAGCTGAAAATCAATCTATTAAAAATGATTTTCAAAGAGGTGGTGTGACAGTTATAGTCAAGCTTACTGATGTATGGTTTGTTTCAAAATAAATGGATTCTTACAATAGTAAGAACATGATAATGTAAAAGATAATCTATTTCCTTTCTGTGTTTTCCTCTGTTTTAATTCTAACAGTAATTTTATGAATTTAGAAAATGTTTATGAAATTGAAATGCCTGTATCAGTAAAAAAAAAGATTTATTGAATATCTTTTTTGTGCATCATTAAATGCAAATATCTTTCTGAATCAGTACCAGGTGACAGAGATATATTGACAGTATGCTTGCCTGATTATTGTTTTTCCATGTTATTTGGAGTCATTTAGAAAACAGAAGAATTATTTGCAGCTTGAACTCTAATGAAAAAAATTATCTTTGGATCATGTAATTTTCACATACAGCAAAACAGTTTGTAGAGAGCTTATGGTATCTTAAAAGTGTAATTATTCTGTTAAAATTTAATAACCCTTGTATGAGATATAAACCATTTTTGGCTCGACCCAGAAAAAATTTATGTGCTGTCAGGTGAACAACTGTGGCTTTTTAATAGTAACTTTGATTTGTAGCAAACTTTATTGCCAACTTTCACAACTCTCCTTCCTCTTTTTCTTTACACTGCAGTCAAATCTTAAGCTAGAGCTCTTGGCCCCTGGGATCAATCTGTCCCACAAAACGGACGTGAAGTGTCCATCTGGCTCTGTACTTGAGCTGTTCCTGGCTGAAATTCAGTTTTATAAAACACACGGCTGCTACAGATTCAATAAGAATTTCAAAAAAGTAGCTTTGATTCCATAGAGCACGTGTTGGTGACTAACAGGCGTCCGCTGTGACTTGGAATATCCTGAATTAAGAAAGGCTCACTTGATAACTTCTCAGTTTCTCAGTATCAGGATGCTGAAGAATTGGTGTGATACAGACACCAGCTCTAATTTTTAAACAATCACTGTCTTTCACCTTAATTTTGGGTTGTCTATCTTTGAGCTCTGAATACATCTGCAAAAACATAACTGTATTTTTAAAGAAAATAAAGTACTGATATAAAACAGTGTTAGAAACAATACAAAAGAAGGTAATAGGAATTCAAAAATGGCTGCTGTATTCCATGATGCTGTCTTCAAGTCAGTTGTTCACATTACCAGATAAAAACATAGAAGATTTGTTTAAAGAAAAAAAAAAATGAAACGAACACAAAGAAGTTACAATAAATTCAAAAGAAGAAAAAAAATCAGTTAAAAGAAAAAAATAAAAGCATTAACTGCTCCTTTTGAAAGACGAGTAGAGACCAACAATAAAATTATCCAAAAATCTCTTCTCTCACTCATCAACTCACATCTACTGCTGTATCCTGGCAATTTTCTCCACTTTGGCAATTGTTGTCTGCAGAACTCAATTATCTTTGTTTGGGGCACATATACTGCCTTCAAGCTTCATACTGATCATTGGACCTCTGTGCTCAGGTGAGTTGGAGCCAATTTCATATTCAAGCTGGAAGGGGTGTAGGGCTGAAGGGAAAGTCTTGCCAAATCTAAACCAATCCTACAATGGTGTGTTTAGAAGTTGCTCCTTAACGAAGCATATTAACTGAGGTTCTACATTGGTCTAGAGAAGCAAAGAAAAGACAACAGCAAAAGTACCATAGGCTGCCTGCTTACCTATCTTTAAGTCACCAAACAAATAGGGAAAACATAGCAATTATTTGTATTTTATTCATGTCATGTCAGCGACACGCCACTGAGCAAGTGAAAACGTGTAGTCTCATTGTTCCGCATAACTCTATGTTGTTGAGTTCACATTTTCAAGAACATAAGGTTAGCAGTTATCTCATTACTGGTGAAATTTGTGACAAGCTAGATACTATATGACCTGTGCTTTAGTTATGTACTTTATATTGTTGTTTCTTAGAGCTTTCTAGTGTTATATTGGCAAAATGTGATACTAAATAATTAGGCTAGAGTCTTGTTTTATTCTCCACTAGATTTAAATAATTCAACCTATGTTTTCCTAAAGTTCAATTTATTTCTAATAAAGGTATTGTTTCTTCAGATAAGGGCAGAAAAATTTAATGTACTGAAACCTGTTATTTAGGATACTAGTTCTTTAGTTTCAAAGGAAATAGCATCTCTGGAAAGCAAAAGCTATAGCTAGGTTCAAGTAAATTTGAAAATGGTGAAATATTATTTCATACAAAGGACATAGAAGAAATAAGAAAATGTGTTCCCAGCGAAACTGCTTACAAGCCAGACAACAAGCTACTGTCAGAGACAAACAACTGCGCTGTTATTTTTAACTTTCAGCTCCAGTGTTTAGGTCTCTGTTAGACAAGTGAAAATAGAAAAACAAAGGGAATCAAATAAAATAACTTTGTTGCACATTATTTATAGTACACTGTATTTTCTTTCTCAATCTAATTTTTAGTACTTAATATAAAAATATTCAGTTTAATGAAACAATATAGCTTATTATGAGAAATATAAAGCAAAAACAGAATATACAATGATCTTATATCTATTTAGTAAAAAAAGAAGGAAGCAATTCAATGAAAATCAAATCTGATATTTTGCATTATGTGATTTGCTCAATAGTAACAAACTATTGAAAACATCTGCAGGGGCAAGGTAAATGAAGAATATATGGAATCTTATTAACTCTCAATAGAAAATATTAGTGAAGAACATAGGTTGGTAAACAATTTTGTAAAGGTCCAAATAGTATTTTTGACTCTGTATTCAAGATAGTGTACAGCAACAATGTATAAATGACTAAGAATAGTTTTGTTTTAAAACAGTTTTATGCGCAATAATCCATTGTTAGTTGGATTTAGTCTAAGGACCTGCATTACTTTTCCCTGACCTCGTGCTAACGCATGTTACCTTACTGGCTCTCCTCATGGACAGAGACCATCTTTTGACCCCTTTTAATTACGTCTCAGTTTACAATGCCTCCTGGTTGTGATTCACAATGGCCTTTATTCCCCTTCCTCTGAGGCATATGAGTGCTATATTGAAAAACCTATTAATGCCTTCATAGCTAGAGTTATCACAAAAATCAGCTTCCAATCTTCTTGGAGCTATTTGTGGCTTTAAAGTGTTGAAGTAGTAGTCTACCATTCCAAAGCAAAAATTCTTTGTAGACATGCTTGTAATTTTTTTCAAACTATTTGATTTTGTTCTTCATGTGGTATAGAGAAGATCTAGGTTTGGAACCTAAGAGATGTTTCTTTAAGCACTTGATATTTATCATAAATACTTGTAATTAATATACAGCCAGGCAGGACTTATCTGATTATCACAACTTTTATTGGTACTTTTTCTGCATAAGAGATCATGTCATTAAAACGACTCTCAATAAAAATGTTCCATGGAAAAAAACATTTGAATTATAAAAATAGACTATTCAAGGCCAAATTTACCACCACATCCTTGAAAGCTACTTGTGTATGATCCATTTTCATATATAGAATATATAGAATAAATATTTGTAGAGAATCTGAGCATGTAACTTGTACTTGATGTTAGGGGTTGAATAATTCTTGACTAGATATGTCGATGTCATGACTTGGTATTGCAAAATCATTAAGAAAAAGAATGAAAACTCCCATAAAACAAATTCATTTACTTGCATATGGGAAATATTCCTAGCTTCACTCTCTTAAATCATGCAAACTAAGAATGATGAATCCTTTGGGAGCAGGATGCTTTTTTTCCCAGATTTCTAATGATGTTGGTTGAAGTGGAAAACTTTAGGTTATTTTCCAAAGTTATTTAGAGATCTAGATGACTCTGCTCCTATTTTTCTCTTTTTAGTTACTCTGGAGAGAAATCTGTGTCATGTATTTTTCTGTCTCAGAGCTTCTTTAGGTTTGCTTTTGGCTCAGATTGGGTGCTCCAATATTTTGTGATGTGTAAGGTTATCCAATGCTCATAAAATTTCTTTTTTCCTACCTTCCACCAGGGCACAATCAATCCTTATTATTCACAGTAGTTGTAGTCTACAAAGTCCTATAAACACTAAGATAACTTGTGAACCTTTGCTCCTAGGGGAAGTGTACCCAGAGTGAGTTTTCTCAGAACATCTGATCACAAAAAACTAAATATATATAAATTTTGTGTGCATTTAAAAGTTATGTAATATATACTATTCTTACACCATCTGTAACCTCCTGGTCATTCATCATGATAATCAGCAATCCACCCCTAAATAAGTTCATCTGACATATCAATTACATGCATTTTTCTCCATCAAAAAATCTGAACCATTTTATGCTTAAGAAAACTAAGTGGACATCCCAGAATGATGCTTTGGAACTATATCAATGTAAAAATCTAAAAACAAAACAAGAAAACCTCACAAAAACAAAAAAAAAAGTAGCTCAAACTAAAATCTATTCCAACCAACAAGAATGAATATTACTCACAACATTGAATCCATGACAAGGAGACGTTTTTTATGTGCGATGGTGTTTTTTTAAATGTGTCAATTATTTAATTATGTTCTTAGTAAGAAATTTAGAACACTAATTTATGAAGATAAACTCCATTTGTCAGTGCAAGAAAGAATCACAGATAGCCTCGGAGCTGAGGAATGGCTGTGAGACTTTGTTTGTGATAGCAATCCCTAGGTGAGGTGCCTGACTATCTGCTCATGTGAACTCACTTGGGAACATGCTACACAGGTGATTTAAACTTTTGTCACGTTGTGTATGTTTTAGAATCACCAAGAAGACACTGCAGGAATGGCTTTGTGAAAAATATATTTAAGTGAATAGGTCGATTGGTAAATGTGGAACCTATAATAATGAAAAATTACTCTATCTTTATCCTATCTTCTTCCATGAAGTAACTTTTTCTATTAAATTTTTTCAATTTTAAGGCCGGGCGTGGTGGCTCACGCCTGTAATACCATCACTCGGGAGGCTGAGGCAGGAGGATCGGTGCGAGTTCGAGACCAGCCTGGGCTACAAAAGTGAGCTCAGGACCAGCCTCAACTGCATAGCGAGACCCTGTCTCAAAAAGACAAAAAAAAAAAAATTTTTTTCAATTTTATGTTATGATGGTTGGAAAGGAAATACATTTTCTTAGTAAAGGATCTATGTTTATATCCCATATACTCTGAACAATTTGTCCAATTGTTAAGAAATAGAAACAACAGTAGACAAATTCCAACAGATTTAGCAAACCAGAGTACCTAATTTATCTTGTTTTACTTGTTACAAACATTATAGAGAAATAAAATAAAATAAATTAATTGTTTCAAAAATGTTAAACTGTTCTTATAAAGCAAATCTTTGCAATATATCTCACTTTTAATCATTGCAGAATATTTTAAGCATTATATTTTCAAAATTAAATTTTATGTTGCATAAAATTGCTCTTATTTTTATACATAGTTAAGTCATGTTTTCACCCTCCTGAAAAGTTTTTTTTTTTTTTTTTTTTTTTTTTTTTTTTTTTTTTTTTTTTTTTTTTTTTTTTTTTTTTTTTTTTTTTTTTTTTTTTTTTTTTTTTTTTTTTTTTACCATTTCAGTTTATTTGTAAACAAAAAAGCATTGCACCATATTCTCCCAACCCCAGACCAATCCTGGGATGTCTTAGAATACATGGGTAAAGATGTTATAAATAAAAGAATAACCTGAAATATTTTGTTTACAATTCCAAATCTGCTGGGCTTTCCATTCTATTTAGAGAGGGATTCTGAATCTCCAATCAAGAATATTTGATTAATACAAAATGAAGTACATAACATATAGCAGGTGTTTAACATACATTAGCCAGATGAGTAAATGACTTGATTCTTAAATACAAAAAGTCTGAGATAGTGGTTTGTATTTTTCCTTCCACATTCATCTCCCCAGAAATTCAAAATTTCTTTTAAGGAAATGATTTATTCTAAGATTACCTTCATTTCTTCTAATATTCAAATTTAATTATATTCACAATAATCTTATACAAACAATCAATAATCATATTTCACTATGCATAGTTCTTGTTTTTAAAATGCATTGTTTTAAAAATGCATAGGTATAGAGAATACAAATATCCTCAACAATTTACTGTTGTTTAATTAGTCAAGCTTTTGGTTTATGTTACTTTCATTACTCAATTAGATTATACTGCTTCTTTCTTTCTTTCTTTCTTTCTTTTTCTCTCTCTCTCTTTCTTTCTCCTTCCTTCCTTCCTCCCTTCCTCCCTCCCTCCCTTCCTCCCTCCCTTCCTCCCTCCCTCCCTTCCTCCCTCCCTCCCTTCCTTCCTTCCTTCCTTCCTTCCTTCCATCTTAATCTCTTTTATATTTAGTACAGGCTCCACAGGGCCTCACTATGCAGACCGGACTCATAGAGGCCCTGCTGTTTTCAGCGTCCTAAGTGCTAGGATTTCAGGCGCATGCCACCACATCCAGTCTTAATTGCAATCTCAGCATGCCCCAGAGGTGGGGTTGTCACCCTGCTGCATGAGCCCCAGGCCGCTGTGCTCTGTCTAAGCAGGTGCTTTAGTCTACTGAGATACCTGGCAGGGCTTGATTATACCATTTCTGCTCTATGTTAACACAGAACTGCTGTCCAAACAAGACAGAGACAAATTTTCAAGAATATCAGAAAATGAATATTTGAAAATTTGCAAATTTATACAATGTAAAGAATAGTTATGCTGAAAAAACAGAAGTTACTTTGAAATCACAGAAAACAAGATAACAGAGCAAAAATTGAAATAGTTCAATTAGTGATTAGAAAAATTTTAGGCTTTATATTTGAAGAGGAAAATGGCTAGAAATTAATAAGCTAACTAATCAAAACAAATGGTAAATCTTACAAAATAGTAAGTAAATAATAGAAGTAAATAAATTTATAAACGTAACAACAAAAATTGTCAAGATAGAAAACCGTTTATTATAAATATCTAAGTAAACTGGAAACTGATTATTTGAAAATATTAAAACTGATAAACACAAAATAAACTGAAAAATATTAAAGATTAATCAAAATAATTACTATAAAGGAAAAATAAAATAACAATAATCTCACAGATATCAAAACATTTTAACAGTAAAGTATGAGGAATAGTTAAAAAATGTTTAACATTTTCATATAAGTTTGTATGCTACAAAGAAACATAAAAACGGTAAATAGAAGAAATAAGAAAGAATTGAATATTAGAGTCAAA
The DNA here is from genome assembly GCA_004027025.1 of Myocastor coypus. Lineage (NCBI taxonomy): Eukaryota > Metazoa > Chordata > Mammalia > Rodentia > Myocastoridae > Myocastor > Myocastor coypus. The sequence continues at coordinate 44,512 of PVJA010003645.1, forward strand.
ATATCTCATGAATTGGGATATTCAATATGGATATAAATATCAGTGTCTGTTCTGTTAACATTATCTAAAACAACATCCCTAAAAGATGTTTTTCAGAACTTTCCACCTTCACTCCTGTAATTCCAGAGTTGTACAGTCTGAGCCAGGAGGATTACCCTTAGTGCAAGCTGTGTAGCAAGATGCTTTAACGAGTAAATAAACATATAAAAGACTTTTTAAAATGTTAAGTTTTAAAAAGGTTTCTATAGCCTTGCACATATCCAAAACAAATCAGAAAAATTTGAAGTAGAACATATGGGACGATTTACTTTATTAGATGCTAGGATTTTTTATATTTACCTCAGGACAGACAGTTGTAGTATTAAGGTTAGACAAATAAACAAATGGAACAGAATTTGAAGCTAATAGCAGATAAACCAACATATTATATAGCAAACTGGAATTTTCAGATTTGTGAGAAAATACTAGAATATTCTGTAAATAATAAATATTTAGATGCATAAATAAAAAATAATTTGAGCTGTACCTCCAATTTCTCACAGCTAAGACATCAAGTGAACTAAGCATATAAATTTCAAATTGAAAATAATAAAATCACCATAATATAAGGTTTCTTCTTTTGGAGGGTTAAGAAAATGTTTCTTCACTAGGACTCAACACTAGAGTTTTAAAGGATAATATTGCTAAACTAGTGTACACACACAAAAAAAGAAACTTAGTCCCCAGAACTCTATACATGTATGTTTATAAGTTTTGGGCACTCTGCGAAGTTGTTATATCCTTTAATGAAATAGAATACACACACACACGCACACACACACACACACACACACACACACACACACACACACATACACACTCAGCAAGCCACAATGTGAGTATGTATACAGTAGAAAAAGACATACTTCCGGACGTAAGTATCAGGAAGCCAGTGTGCCAGGGGGATATTCTTTGTGTGATCAAATTTATTACTTTATGAGAGACTACATGGAGGTTGAAGAGCAGCCCTGATATTGGCTCAAGGCAGTGGTGTTATGAGTTGCCCTTGCCATCTGGAGTCAAACTACTATTGATTTTCATTTCGTAAAGGTATTGCTAGGGTGGGAAGAGCATGTTCTGGGTCAAAACGCTCCATATCCTGTGTGAAAAACCGTGTCGCTCTTCTTCAATTACAGTACCAGAGCAAACAAATATAGCAGTGTGACATCCCGTGCCTCTACAAGTTGAATGGCAAGTCACTTCTCAGAGCACCTACACGGGAATCCGCACTCTCATTATGCCAAGTTTTAACTGTTTTGATCACATTTAGTTTTCCAATGGCATACACTAAGTAGCATGTTTATTGGCTTCTCTTACACTTCATTTGTATAACTACTGTGGCCAACATTCCAGGGCACTCTTTCTTGAAGACCAAAAATATTCTATTCATCTTTCATGTGGTAATTCTGTGTATATTGTCTACAGCCAGAAGCACTCTCCTTCCAGGACTCCATTATTTCTATGGAGACAAGAGTTCAATCCTTAGTGGCATCTTTCCTTGTCATATGTTATCTCCTTTTGTCCTATCTGACCTACAAAACAACTGTCAAACCCTCACGTAGTCTTTTTAAAGTCATCAATTCTCCCATACCAATGCATTTTTAGTAGCTTGGTGGAGGTGGAGAACAGGTGCTAGAACCGTTGAGTGGCTGAGGCATACATGCAGAGTAGACATATTTTATTTGGTCACACTACTTAATGTAAATTTGACATGAACAAATAAGTATACATTTTAATTGGGAATGATATGATGTTTAATACATTATATATGGTATTATATAGGAATAATATTTTAATAGAAAGTATTTGTGTTTGTAAATATTCTCCATTACTTCATGGTGAATACATTCAAAATGTTTTCTCCCAATTTGCTAGAAACATGGAATGCATTGTTTTATGTATGGCCATATATCTTTATTCGAGAATCACATCTGAGCTTTTTACTCCTATATAGCTCTAACAGTAGCTATTTTAGTTAAAATTTCTCTCCTCTCTCCTTTCTTCTCCTTCCGCATGCCATACTTGCCCTATTCCCTGTGTTAATCATCATTCTACTCTTAATTTCTATGAGATCAAAGTTTTAGATTTCACATGTGATTGCTTTAACATCCTACTTGTCTTTCAGTGGATGTGCTATTTCATTTAACATAACAATCTGCGGTACTATTGGCCTTGTGAATTACACGTTTCATTCATTCTTGTAGTTGAATAACATTCTACTGAAAATTTGTACCACATTTTCTTCAGTCATTGTTTGGAGATCAAGTTTTTTTCCGTTTCTTGATTATTGTGAAGAGTCCTGGGGCCCGGCGGGATGGCTCAGTGGTCTAAAGCGCCTGCTTGGAGAAGCTTGGCAGCTTAAGGGACCGCGGTTCGATCCCCGGCACCACATGCTGCGCCAGCCCTGCCCTCCGGGCGAGCTGAGCTGGCCATGAAAATGAGTGAATAAACAAAGGTTCTGAAACAAGAATAAAAATAATAAATAAAAAATTAAAAAAACAAAAGAGTCCTTCAATAAAAACAAGTGAACAGATGTTGCCTTAACTTACTGCTTTCATTTCCTCAGCGTGTAACACATTTTTAGGATTGCTGGTTCTTAGAGTAGTTGCATTTGTCAGTATTCCTCTTGCTGGGACAAAATATCTGCCACCTGCAGCTTAATGGTGGATGGTTTATTTTGGCTCAGATGCAAAGGGGTCCAATTATGGTACACTGCGCTCAAAGGCAGGTGCATATATTGGCAGTACACAGTGAAACAAAGCTGCTCACTTAATGGCAACTGGAAAGCAGAGGACTACAAGGGCTCCAAAGCGGATGGGGGCAAGGACTAGATATCGTCCTCAAAGTCAAAACTCCATTAGTTGCTGCCTCAGACTAGGTTCTACCTCTTTTTTTTTTTTTTTTTTTTTTTTTTTTTTTTTTTTTTTTTTTTTTTTTTTTTTTTTTTTTTTTTTTTTTTTATTTTTATTTACTTATTTATTGTTTCAGAACCTTTGTTTGTTTATTTACTCATTTTCATGGCCGGCTCAGCCCGCCCCAAGGGCAGGGCTGGCGCAGCATGTGGTGCCGGGGATCGAACCGCGGTCCCTGAAGCCGCCCAAGCTTTCCCAAGCAGGCGCTTTAGACCACTGAGCCATCCCGCTGGGCCTGGTTCTACCTCTTATGAATCTCTTTGGCTATGAATTAATCAGTGATTTAATCCACTGGTGAAGTCAGTACCTTTGCAGTCCAACCATCACTCCAAAACCTGTTAATCCAATCAAGGGTGATACTAAATGTTACCTGGCAGAGTCCACCCCTTGTGAACTTGCCAGCTAACCGTACTTCTTCAAACCATATTTAATTTCTGGATAAACATAACAAGGACCCAATTCTGCTTAATATCATGTACCTATCCATGTATAAATGAGGTGAAATAATCTCTTCCCTAAGTCTCAACAGTCCCACTGTTGCTGAGAAGTCCAAGTATAAGGACTCTTCTGAGACTCAGTTAAATATTTTGCTATACACTTATGCCAAATTAAAAAATAAAGCTACCAAGTTTGAAGACACAATGGCAACAGATAAATACCTTCATTTAAAATTGAAGAAACAAGGCTGACCTAATCGCTCAGCAGACTAAAGTGCCTGATGAAAGTGCAGCAGCTGGCGTTCGATACCCTGCTTACCATGCCAGTCCTGCCCCCTCTGAGATGGCGATTGAGACTGGGTGTGCTGGGGTGCACCAGTAATCCTGGAAGTTGGAGGCTGTAAACAGAATTCCTAGGAGTCCAATCTATGTTGGGAGATCCTGAACACCCTGTAGACCCTGCCCTAAATACAGGAAAAGAAACAAAAACAAAAAACAAACACAAGTGACAGGAGAAAGCGATAGAAAGGAATTGGACCAGAGCTCCACCTAACCCTAACAAGACAAATACTAAGCCCTGTACCTCCATGCCTGGTATGATGTGAGCTCCAAAGGACGCGGGTAGCTCTGCCCTATGGTGAAGGCAGTTACAACCTCCATGTAGTCTTCCTTGGGCCAGCTACATTCCCTGCTTACTCAGTAGACATCCCACGTCCATGGTATCTTGAATTTCTTCACACCTAGCTTTCTCAGGCACTTCCATCAGGAATTTTCATCCTATGGAAAATTGCTTGGCGCCCTTGGAAATTGGGTTGGAAGACTCATAATTGCAGAGCTCTTGTGTTCCACATTCCTATGTAACCAGACCCACACAGATAACTCCAAAGTCTGTGGCCAGCTGGACCAATACCTGGGCTCCCTTGGGCAATGACCATTCTGTCGTCTGTGTTCTCTGAGAGACAAGGACAGTGAAATGATGCCCAGAAACCAACTCACTAGGAAGCCCTTCTGCACCTGAGAGCCCCAGGACCTTCTTCTCCATTTGAGAAGCTTTAGACTTTTGTGCCCTTGGGCCTGTGATGGGTGGGACATTGCTGATATATGAAGTTCCTTCCAGGCATCTCCTTCCTCATGCCAATGAAAGGCTTTTGCCTTCTTTTTACTGGTGCTCATTGCTTCAGCCACCCTAACTTCTTTGGCCCCACGTTTCTATTTTATTTTTAGTCAAACATTTGTAACTTTTCTGCCTTGTTGTTTCATTTTCATTCTCATTATAAATCTGCCTAACTGCAGCCTGAAGTATCTATGCTACAGGATGAATGTTGCGATTTCTGGAAATTTCCTTCACCAGGCCAGTCTGTTATAGTTAAATTCAGTCTTACAGCGTTTTAAGACATGGATAAAATGTATACTTTTTGGGGCATTTTTTCAGCTTCCTGTAGCATCAGTTATCAATTTCTGTTCTCAGCCTTCTACAGCCTGTATAGCCTACCTCTCTAAACTTTTGCAAACTCCTCTTGCAAACTAGTTCCAAGGGCTTCTGAACCACAATTTTATGTACCATCACAGCAGGGACCGTATTTCCCAGATGCTAGTGTTCTGTGACTGGTCAGCTTTCCCAGTGATGAGACAAAATACTTGATGTTCACAGTTTAAAGGATGAGCGCTTGACCTGTTTGTAATTTTCAGTCCATGTTCAGCCAGCTCTAAGGCAGGAATATAACGTTGTAAAGACATGGTGAAGCAAATATGCTCATTGAATAGCAGCTAAAACAGAACACAGGGCAAAAGAGTCAGAGAGGAAAGAGCCAGAGACCACGTATCCCTCCCAGGGACCTGGTACCACGACCTAGCTCCTCTCCCTAGACTCCACCTCTTAATGGTACCTTTGACTATGAATTGATCTATGAATCATTCCAGTCAAGTGACCAATCAATATTAATCAGAATGGTAGTTCTATTTTTAATATTTTTCAGAATATGCACCCAATTTAATGGGTTCGTTCTCTTTATTTTCAGGCCTACTCATACACAGTGGTACAAAACTCAAAACTTTTACACAGAAACCATAAAAGGAGTTGTCCTTCTAGTCTTTTTATACAGCTTAGTGGTCAAAGTCGGAACCAGATCAGAGAGGCAAGAAATGAAAACAGTGCAGATCAGAGAGAAGTTAATCTAAGACTTTATGTACATGATGAGATCTTATCATTTAAAAAGCTTCACACATTTTGCATATGGCATTGGCAACAATTACTAAGTTTAATAAAATTGCTAGATGCTACAACACAAAGTCTTATGGATATAAATCGGTTGTGTTTGTGTGTGCTTATAAATAATTATCTGAAAAGGTACTTATGTAAAGAAACCCTTTCACAGTAACAGGAAAAATTACACATAAACCTAAGAGAGGAAAACATTAAGCACTAATGTTGTGGTTTATGTCTAGTTGGCCCCCCAAAGCCTCATGCAATCATTGGGCCGGGACTTCTAGAGATTGAGACTTGGCTCATGAGTCACTGGGATTATGTGATTTAGTACTGATCTAGAGTTTCAGACTTGACCCATGATCTCTGGGATTATGTGTTTTAAGGACTTCTGGGATTATGGGTGTAACCTAAGGCAGATGGTCTGAGGTGAATGTAATATAAAGAGAGACAGAAAGATAGACTAAGGTGTTGCTCTCTGCTCTGTTCCACTCAACTTTGGGCCAGCCGAGTATGGACTGAAACTTCCAGTAACTGTGAGATAAATAAAGCTTTCCTTCCTTCATCTTGAGTGTTGGATATCTGTTCCAGCAGTGAGAGAGTAGTAACTAAGGCAACTAAAAAACGTAAAACAATGACATAAATTAAAGACAAGCAAATATAAAGATATTCTAGATTTGGGAGTGAGAGGATTTAGTATTTTTAAATGTCTATTATCAAAAGATCTACAGATTTGATATAATTCTTATCAAATTCCCAATGACAAAACAGTCTAACTCACATTTTAATGCAAAAATTTCAAGATTACCCAACTGACTTCAAAAGGAAAGAAACAAAGAACAAAAGAAAGGAAGAAAAAGAAAGAGGGAAAGGGAAATTAAACCAAACCAAACGAAACAAACAAACAAAAACCAAAGTTGAAAACATATATTTCTTGATTTCCAAATAAATTACAAAACAATAATAATTAGAACAGTATGAGATAGTACTAAAGATAGTTATATAGATGAATCAAAGGAACAGAAAGCGAAAAATAAATTCACAAATAGTCAACTGGCCTCTGAGAAGGTACTTAGAATACACAATGAGGAAGATGGCACCTTACACCACCTGTGCAGCTATGATAAAATACCTAAACTAAATAATTTCTAAACAATAAAATTCCATTTGTTGCTACTCTGGAAGCTAAGAAATCCAAAATTAGAGCTCCAGCAGATAGGATTGCTGATAAGGGCCTGCTCCAGAAGTGACATTTTGTCACTGTTTCATGAGGAGGAGAAGCAGCTGAAGAACACAGGCCCTCTTGGGGTGTGCTTTGGCTTCTTTTGGAAACACGGCAGTCACCTTGGAGGACTGTCCTCGGAATGTAATCCTTTCCCAGATGACTCCATCTCTTAATAGTGTTATCTTGGGGTTTCATTTACAATGTCTGAACTTGGAGATAAATATTTTAAAGGTATAGGTGATAGTCTCTTCAACAAATGGATTTTGACAAACTGGATATACTTAGATAAAAGTGTCCAATGAGACTTAAGCACAAAGATTTAAAAGGAAATTCTACATTGTCAGTAAAAATTGGTATACTTTTCTTTTTTTCTGCACTTACAGGCAAAGTAAATAAAAATTGTTCTGATGAATTGTTTGACATGTGAGGAATACACTCTAAGATTAGGGATATCTAATGAAATGTTGAGTTATTTAAGGAGAAATACAATGGTAGTTTTCCCTCATATTGAATTATGTTCACATAACACACTGAATTTATCCATCATTTAAATGCAAAGCCTCAAATCAAGGGCATAGTTTTGAAACTTTCATTATTTTATTAAATTTTTAAAATATTACAGTAAAACCAGAAATATTCAAATTTAATGATTTCAAAAGGTATTTTTTCAATTAAACAACTAATTAAACTTTTTTATTATAGGTATTGGCTACTTTATGATTAAGTAAGAGAGAATATTATTTTTATCACTTTTAACATACAAGTTTGTTTCTTCCCTTTACCCCAAAATAAGCATATTTGATCATATTAAGACAAAGAATTACAAAGTAAAATCTCAAATATTATTATAAACTGTCTTAGCTAATTTTTGTTGCTGAGACAAAATATCTATTAACTAAATTAAAAGAGGAAAGGCTTATTTAGCTCACAGTTTGTAGAGATTTTGGTCCATAATTGACTGGCTCCAGAGCATATCTCAACGGAGAAAAGGTTCATGGTGAGTAGAAGTCAGTGAAGCAGGAAAGGACCACCACAGGATGAGTCTTAGAGGGGCCATCTAGACATAAGCCATAAAAGACACACACACACCCACACAACCCCCACACACAGTACCATTATACAAAAACTGGAATAAAACTGCAAGTTTTGTAAAGTGGTAGGAACTTAATTTAGCATACATTCAAATAATTTTAAATATCTTTTGTACTTTCCATCAGAGAGATCTATGAAACCCTTTTACTGAAATAGCTGTTTTAAAACCAGTGAGTAATTCTAATTACCCATTACCAGCTCACTGTTCCATTATTTTGTTGTCTTTTTATTTTCCCTTAAGATTAAAAAAAAACAAAATATAATTCTACCCATCTTTATGGAAATAAAGACTCCAAGTTCTTTTTTTTTTCAATTTTTTTATTGTTTAAATTTAACAATGGTTATATTACATATTTTCACCATCAGATCAGTTTAGATTAATACATATAGGTATATAAGATTGATCAAACACTTAAACATTAACCTTTCTAAATCCACATTACTTTTTTTTTTAAGACTCCAAGTTCTAAACTATGAAAGGCACAAAGACTGAACTTAATAGCTATAACCTCCAAAAATATTAGAGCACTTTCAAGATCTTGGAAAACAGTGGCTTATACTTACTGATTACTCCTTTTGTGCCAGGAGTCATGATGAGTATTTGCAGACAATGCACACTCATTCTGCGTTTCAATCTTATGCTGTAGAGCGAGTACAACTGTATTACTCCCACAAGAACAACAAGCACCATAAAACAGTGGGGTATTTAATTTATGTTGTCCCAAGAGCAAGTTGGAAAATATTTATGCTATTCTTTTGTTTCAATTTCACATCCAAATTATTTTTGTTAGAAGCTTGTATAGCATTCCCAGAACAATGTACACATTTTATTTTTGAATTTTCAGAGGAATGTTACATTTTAAATTATATCTAATGTCATTTAAACATAGAAACAATTTTATATATTTAATTATCCCTTAGAAAATTCATTATGGGAGATACTTTACTAGTTTTTTTTTTCCTGATATTGTCTTTGCATTTAATGTTTTTCTGATAAGAGTATTATATCTATAATTATTTTTTAATTTTTTACATCCTGTTAATCCCATTCATATATTTGCTGTAACAAAACTATGAATATAAGTGAAAATTTCATTTCTATAAATTTTAGTAGGCCACAAGGTTTTAGATATAAAAATAGTTCTCTATTTTAACTTTAAAGAATATTAAAATAGTACGAAGTTTTTTTATAATTATTACACAAAATTTTAATCTTGAAAGCATGTATTCTAAGAATAAATTCTTTTCTACTTAGTTTACATACTGATGGATGAATAATATATTGTACGGACCATGTCAGACCTTCACTTGTCTTGCTTTGCTTTTGAAAAATGTGAAGGATGAAATTGTAAGTTTCATTAATACACAGGTGGAAATCAAATACTTTCTTATATATATTTCAAATATTCATCTATTACATTAGTAACTTGTCAGATTACTCTATATTTACATAAGCCAATCTTGCAATTCACTTAGCCTGTGAATTTACTTCTTCAAAAATCATCAAAGTCATTCCTTTTTGGCATAACCACAATTTATCATGTCAATAAAAACTTAGCTGTTTCTCTTACATTTAAGTAAACAATAGTGAACTGAATTTTCTGAAAAAGCTTTGAAATGTTAATAATTTTAATATATATTTATCAATGACATAGTTTTGGATAAGATTCAGACACAGTTGTTAACATCCCACCTAAAGACAATTAGCATATTTTGAAATGTAGCTTGTTGAAGAATATAATATGCATCGGTCCTTCCCTCCTTCTTCTCTATTGTTGTACGTACGTATGTATGCATATATGTGTGTATGTATGTATGTATGTATGTGTACGTATATATGTTTCTGTCTGTCTGTCTGTCCGTCTATCAGTGTTTCTATCTGTTTTTCTACTGAGAGAAGCAAGGAAAGAGAAACACGTAAAGCATGGAGCTCTGTCAAAAGCTGTCATGAGGAAGATTACAATTTGTGGTGCTTGCATCTCTGCTTTTGTTTTGTTCTTTCCTTTGCTCTGGTAGAATTCTACTTCAGAACCTATTCTCTGAGTCAGAACATGGAATGGTCAAAATTCATTATGTCTGTCCCTATCTTCTCTATATAAATATGCTTGATTTCATCATTTAAAAAAAAACTCTCCATTTTTAGGGACATGTTTGTATTTACTACATGTTTAATGCAAGAACATAACACTTCAATAATTTTATAAAAATCTTATCTAAGGAGCTTCACCAACACAAGTAATTAAAAGTATTCATTTGGGATCTGAGATTTTTTTGATCTACCAAATATGTTCGTTGATATTATCTGAAAAACAATACAAAATAGCAAAAAAGAAAAAAGAAAAAAAAGAAATGATACAGAATTTCACCAAGCAGATCAATAGGAATTAACGATGGTTGCTGTATTATATGTACTACACAATGTTCTTTCAATTAGTTATTACTATTACCAGATATAGCATACAAAATTGGGAAAAATATTATAATAAATTTAAAAGAACAAGAAAAATGAGAAGAAAAACTGAGAAAAAAGTTAAGCATCAACTATTGTGTAGAACAGCAGAAGTCAGCAAGACAGTCACCCAAACCATCCTGCATACATGCATAGGAAAAATCGTCATCCCTCTTGACTCCGTCACCTGCCCTTGTACTCAATCAAATGTTTTCAATTTTATTTTAAATTTCCATGAAATGACTTGGGTTGAGTGAGGGTTTGCTTTTTAATTTGTCAAATCAGAGAAGGATAATTGTAACAGAAGAGGAGGGAAAGAGGAGGGAATTGTGACAGCTTTCCTGGAGCCATGTCCCCGGGAGAACATGGAAGAGGGCACATTCTGAGCTTCTGAGAGTTGATGAAGGTCACTCATGTCATTCTTACCACTGCTACTTCTACGAACATTCAGACAGCCTTGCTTCAAGCCCATGAGCTTAGAGAAATTACTTTTCAAAAGAACACAGAAACAAATTTGGGTTAAATCCAACTATCTTCATTCCAGCATTTAATCACTACACTCTATTTTTTCCATTTATATCATTTTTATTAAGTATAAATTGTACAAAATACAATTGCCTATTGCTGTTTATTATTTCTGTCACATAGTCAGGTGCCTTGATCTATAATTCTGCATTTTCATAGTAGACTTGAGATTTATTTTCTCTTTCACATAGTTGTAATTTCTGGAAATAGAATTTAAACCGCAAGAAATCATATATCAATTGGAATTCTCAAATAAACTTCTACATTTGAAGTTAGGAGGAAATTTTATAGTAGTGAGGTAATGATGTTTAAAATCAATATTTTTGGTGTTCAGGTTTATGCTTTGGCCTCTTCAGTTTTCTTGTTCCACTTCGTGTTCACAAAATACCACATCATTTTTATAAGATAAACAATTCAGTTTCATTCACTGGGAAAATCCTTGCACTTTTGTTTCCAATACATTAATCTTAGAAATTACTCTAAATTAAAACATATATTGAAAATAATCTTTTTGGCTCTGCTATGAGGAAATCTATTTCTCACCAGGGAATAACATACACTTGCTCCTGAGAAGTCAAGGTAATATTCCTGCTCCAGACCATTCCAACTGTGTTACTTGTGGTATGGAAATATTGCTTTTGGTAAGGAGACTGAGATTCAGGAAGGAGTGGGGAGAGGAAGGGAAGAAAGAAAGCAGAGAAGAAGTAAAAAGAAAGTAGAATATAACAATGCAGAAAGATAGTAAGGAAACTGAATGGGAAGACAGTTTATATGTGCCAGATTAATTATTTTATTTTATGCACTGGTAATTCATCATGTAGTGCAAATTTGAACCTACAACACATGTACTCTGAATAAGAGAAAGAACAAATCTAATTTTCCAAAGCCTGCTTTTCCTTTGTAAGACTAACTCTTCCTTCACAATAACATCTGAGTGTTTACCTGGGTTTTTGATATAGCATTGTGAATTTTCCCCAGAAATTCATTACTTGTGATTTTACAACATTTGCACTTAAAATATCTACTACTCCGAGGAGCAGCAAAAGCCATTCTCTCCCTGCTTCCATGAGTTTGAACACAGAGAAACAATGAAACCCTGTGAGCCACTTAAGTCGGAGAAAATACTGTTATTGATGTTGCGCAAAGAACAGGCAACACAACCAGAAATGAGACCACTGCAAACCTTTTCCCCATCAAAGGAAATAATAGAGTAGAAAGGCAGTTTACAAAACAGGAGGAAATATTTTCAGACCATTTATCTCGTGAAGACCTAATAGCCAAAATATATACAGTCTAATCACAGAAAATCAGAAGGCAGAGGACTTGAAGGACTTGAATACACACTTCTATAGGAAGACACACACATTGCAGAAGGGTATATGTAAAGGTTCTCAGTGGTACTATTCTTCAGTTGAACGCAAATCAAGAGAACAAAGATACATTTCCTCAGACCTATTATGGAGATGATTCTTACAAAAGCAGTATATTGCACATTGTGAGAAAGATGTGGAGAAATGGAACATTTTATGTGATGTTGGCAAGGACATATGCATGAAATGACACAGCTACCCTAGAAAATTGTGTGGCACTTGAAAATATTCTGTCACGGTGACCAATTAGATGAGAAAAATAAACCAAAGGTGGAAAGGTTTATTTTGGTGCAAGGTTTCAGAAGCTTTAGCCAACATCAGCTGACCTCATTGCCTTTTCGCCTTCAACACCACAGAGACATCTTGTAAGGGAGGTGTAGAGGAGAGCTACTCCATGAATGGCAGCCAAAAAGTAAGGAGAAAATGCAAGACGCCAGGGACCCAACACTACCCAGGGTCAGAGCCCATTGCCCACCCTTCAGCTAGACCCCTCCTCCCAGAGATGACATCAAATTATTACTCCCCAGTGTATTTGTCTGAGTAGGACTTTAGAGTGCTTATGATGCGATCACTTCAGGAGGGAAAGACACACTCAGAATTATGACTTATTTATTTCCCGCGTGTATCTCCCTCTTCTGAAGTTGACCATCAAGACAATCCCACACCGAGTTCTTCCAACACTAAGCCTCAAGCAGGAATATCACATAAAAGTCTCACATTTATGATATGTGACCAAAAGAACTGATCTCTGTACGCGGAAGAAAAAATTCACTCCCATATTCACTACAAAATCAATCCAATATCCACCATTGGAAAAGCATATTGAGAAGTAAAATATAGATACAAGTAGTATTACTTAACCTTAAGAAGAGAAAGTCCTAACATTTGAAGTAATGTAGATGACACATGAGGACATAATGTGAAATGAAGTGAACCAAGAACAGAAGGAAAAACACTTTATGGTCTTACTTACACACAGTCTATAAATAGTCAAACTCACAGAAGCAGGGATAGACTAATTTTTTCCCGGCCTGAAAGTAGTAGATATTTTAAGTGCAACAGACACTAGTGGGGAAGGCACTGAAGGACATTGTGAAGGAGATTGGTCATGGCTGGGCTGTTTGAAGAGTTTGTGCTTTTACTAGTCAGTCTCCTCCATCCATCAGAGTTCAGGGGATAGAAGCACTGTCTTTGATGATGACTTAATTTCTGTGGTGCTATTCCTTGGGCTTTCCTGGTGCTATTTAAGAAGTTTGTCAGACTCTGGACAGCCTGCAGCACTCTGATAAGCTCTGACATTCCTTGGTTCCCAGCATGCAGGTGTGGGGCTTCTGTTATTGCCAGCCAAAACTTTTAAGAACTTAGGAAATCTTCATGTGGCCTGTGGGAGACGGGAGATCTGTGAACTGTGGGTCTAGTGTGAGCAGGTATAGGGCTTTCCTGGAGCCACTTAAGAACTTTGGTGGCCTATGCGACCCTGGATGACTACTGGGAGTGGCAAAAATGTCAAAACACAGTAGCCAAAGGCAATCTCAATGCTTTAGCTCACCCAGAACAAATCCAGGAGATAAATACATACAAGAAACTGGAACTTACACACCTAAAATCTTGGAAATGATAGTGACCAAAGTAAAGAAACAGGTACATCAGACTGTAGAAGAAACAAGAGCAAAAAAAAAAAAAAAAAAAAAAAAAAAAAAAAAAAAAAAAAAAAAAAAAAAAAAAAAAAAAAAAAAAAAAAAAAAAAAAAAAAAAAAAAAAAAAAAAAAAAAAAAAAAAAAAAAAAAAAAAAAAAAAAAAAAAAAAAAAAAAAAAAAAAAAAAAAAAAAAAAAAAAAAAAAAAACACAAGAGTACGTCCGAAAAAAAATGACAACAATTACGAAGGAATGGATCAACACAGCTAAGGATGTCATAGATTAAAAAAAAATAGAAAATAGAAAATTGGTAGAAACATTAAATGAACAAGGAAAGAATTAGAATGTATAAAACTGGTTCAAATAGATATCTAGGAAATCATGAACTTTAGTGAAAACTGGCAATACCATCTGAATGAAAAGACAGACATTTAGACCTCAAAGACAGTGGTATAGCTAATGAATGTGCTAAGGAGAGATATCTTAAAATTAAAAATGAACCAGTTAATAATAATTCAACAGCTATAAGACATTGCAAAGAAAAATAATATAAGAATAAGAGGTGTCAATGAAACAGTGAGAGACAGCACAAATGACATAAAAAGACTACTGCGTAAGTACCAGTAGAACATTTTCCAAACATGAAAAAAGAAACTGGCATACAGATAAGCGAGACATATTGAACTCCACCCAGACATAATTATTATATATCTGCAGCTAGACACATCATAAACAATATCCCATAAATTTAGTGAAAGAATGCAATATTAAAATTTGCTAGGGAGAAGAAACGGACCACCTACAATTGAGAGGCCATCAGAATCATGGCAGATGCCTCATCACAAACCTTCAAATCAAGAAGAGCTTGGAGTGAAGTATTTCAGGTTCTGAGAGAAAACGAATTTCAACTCAGATGTACCTTGAAAAAATATCTATCAAATTCAATCACAAAATAAGATGCTTCCATGATAAACAACAGTGGAAGAAATTCATTACCACTAAACCAACCTTCCAAAAGAAAGAGAAGAAGTGATCACAACTTCAAGAACAACAGAAAGAATGATCAAGCAGAGCTAGCAATTTAAAAGAGGGGAAATGTATGGTAACCATAGCAAGAAACTAATATCATAAAGAGAAGCAAGTATGCAACAATTATAATGAACTTAAGCAGTCTCAATTCACCAAAGAAAAGAAACAGACTAGTAGAGTTGGTTAAGAAGCAAAATCCAACAATATACTGCATTTAAGCAACACATTTCACTGGAAAGTAAATTTGCTAGTTAAAAGTCAAAGGATGGAAACCAATGCTCCAGGTCATAGGTAATCAGAGAAAAGCAGGAGTAGCCATCATGGTTGCTTACAATATCAACTTCAGAAGAAAAATCATCAACGAGATAAAGAAGGCCACTACATTTTTGTTAAGGGAAAAGTGCAAGAGGAAATTATACCAATTATAAACACATATGACCCAATATAGGAGTACTCACCTACATTACGTAAAATAAATTTTAAAAGACGTGAAAAATCAAATAGGCAATTATACAATAGTAACGGGGGACTTTAACATGCCACTCTCACTAAGAGTTAGATAAACTAAGCAAAAAATATGAGCAAAGGAATAATGGCACTAAACTAAACTTGTGAATAAGTTGACTTGATAGACCTTAACAGAGTGTTTCTATCATCAATAGAATACACATTTTTTCTCAGCAGTCCATAGGACATTGTTCAATATGGACCATACACTAGCACACAGAGCCTTTTTAAGTACATTTGAAGGAAGTGAAATTATCCCATGCATACTCTCTCACCACAGAGCAAGTGTAATAAAATTGTAATTTATTGACACAAGAATCTACAAAAACAAAATAAACATAACAAAACTAAATAGCAATCTCCTAAACAACCAGTGGTTCACAGACAAAGTTAAACAAGGTATTAACAAATACTTCCAGTCAAATGAAAATGCCAGTACAGCCTACTGAAACTTACGGGATGCAATGAAAGTTGTCTTAAGAGGAATACTTATAGCTCTAAATTCGGACAGTAGGAAAACAGAAGAAGCCCACATAAATTATCTTATGCTGCATCTAAAGCTCCTAGAAAAAGAAGACCAAGTCATGCACAAAGCACAATAAAGGTATGAAACCATAAGTATTAGAGCAGAAATCAATATAGTGGAGACAAAGAAAAAAATCAACTAATAAATGAATCAAA
>PVJA010003645.1:60715-91029 GCA_004027025.1 Myocastor coypus
GAGGCTGAGGCAGGAGGATCGGTGCGAGTTCAAGACCAGCCTGGGCTACAAAAGTGAGCTCAAAGCTAGCCTGAACTGCACAGGGAGACCCTGTCTCAAAAAGACAAAAAAAAAAAAAAAAAAAAAAAAAAAAAAAAAAAAAAAAAAAAAAAAAAAAAAAAAAAAAAAAAAAAAAAAAAAAAAAAAAAAAAAAAAAAAAAAAAAAAAAAAAAAAAAAAAAAAAAAAAAAAAGAGTTGGTTCTTTGAAAATACAATTTATCATCACAATTATACAATTTGATAAAATAAATTTATCTAAAATTGTTAAACCAGTAGCCAACCTAATCAAAACAAGGAAATAGAAAACCCAAACTCATTCATTAAAAAATGAAAATGATGAACTAACTACAAACGCTAGAGAAATTCAGATCATCAGTACTACTTCCAAAGCTTACTCTCACAGGATAGAAAACACAGAAGAAATACATATTAACGACCAAAGCTAAGTGATGAAGATATAGAAATGCTGAGTAAGCCAATAACTAGAAATTAAATTGAAAATGCAATTAAAAAAAAAACTATCAACAAAGAAAAGCCCAGGGCCCATTGGCTTCACAGTAGAATTTTACAAGAAATTTGGAGGTTTAGTGCCAATTTTATCCATATCTTTAATAAAATAGAAAGGAAATAAATTCTCCAAAACTCATTCTTGGAGGCAAGTATTACTCTAATTTCAAAATCAGACGAAGATGTAAATGAAAAAGCAAAGTACAGCCCAGTATCTCTAATGGATATATACATAAAAATCCTCAATGAAATACTAACAAACAGAATGCAGCACAACCTCAAGAAGATTATATATCATGAGCAAGGGAGACTCATTCCAGGAATGCAGGGATGGTTCAACATACGTAAATCCATAAATGTAATACAGTACATCAAGAGAACCAAAACAAAGTCACATGATCATCTCTATGGATGCAGCGCAATCTTTTGACAAAGTCCAACATTCATTCATGATAAATACTATACAGAGAATTGGAAGAGATTGGCAACTTGATAAAAACCATCTATGAGAACCCAACATCCAACACCATACTAAATAGTCAAAACAAAAGGCCTTCACCTTAAACTCATGAACAAACAAGTATGTCTACTGTCCCCACTCATATTCAATATAGTTCTGGCAGCATTAGCCAGAGAAATTAGACACAAACAGAAATAAAAGGAATAGCAATTAGAAAATAAAAGTGAAAATATCATTATTAGAAGATGGCATGATATTCTACACAGAGAATCCCAAAAACTACACCAAGAGTCTTCTAGATTTAATCACCAAATTCAGCAATGTAAGAGGAATACAAAGTTCCCACCCAAAAGTCAGTAGCATTTCTGTACATAAAAATGAATGCAGCGAGAGAGAAATTAATGAAATCATGCCCTTCACAGTAATACTGAAAAAAAGTGAAATTAAGAATCAGTTTCACAAATGATGTAAAGGATTTATACAGTGAAAATCATGGTAATCTGAGAAAAGACATTAAAGAGGATTTAAGACAATGGAAAAATATTTCATGCTCCTGCATAGGGAGAATCGACATTGTAAAAATGGCCATACTTCCAAAGTTGTTATACAGATACAATGTAATCCCAGTTCAAATACCATTAGTATACCTCAAAGGACTAGAGAAAGCTATGCTTTAAATTCATTTGGAACCAGAAGTGACCCGGATTATCCAAAGCAATCCTGGGAAAGAAAGGAAAGGCAGGAGGCATCGCAGTCCTTAATCTGAAATTCTACTATAAAGCTACTATGATAAAATCAGCATGTTATGTGCATAGAGATGGATTTGAGGATAAATGGAACAGATTAGAAGACACAAAGATTAGTGACCCTGTTCCAAACACATCACAAAAGCGTCAAAAACAGAAGATGTAGAGACAACCACAAACACACTCACTCATCTTATCTTTGATAAAGGGACCAAAAATTCTCCGTGGAAGAAAGATAGTCTCTTTTATAAAGGGGCACTGGAAAAACTGTCTTTCCACATGACAAAGGCTAAAACTAGACCCGTGTCTATCAACATGCACAAAGACAGAGTCAAAACAGATCAAACATTTAAATATAAAAACAGAAATTTTATGCCTTCTAGAGGAAAATATAGTAGTAGTCAATCTTAAAGCCATATGAGTAGGTAGAGACTTCATGAATACAAACCAAACTTCATAGGAAATACTTCAAAGAATCAACAACTGGGGTCTCATCTTTTTGAAATTTTCTGTACTTCAAAGTAAACCTCCAACAAAATAAAAAGAAAACCCACAATCTTGGAAAAATTATAGCCAACTATACGTCTGAAAAAGGCCTGCTATCTAGAATATATAAATAATTTTTTAAAAAATTAGGCCACTCAAATTCAAAGACCCAATTAGAAATGGACATCTGAGATGAACATACACTTCTCAGAGGAAGAAATAAAAATGGCAAGAAAATGTATGAAAAAATGCTTGATAACCCTGGTCATATGAGAAATACAAATTAAAACAACACTGAGATTACATCTCACAGCAGAAAGAAGGCTTCACATTAAGAAGTCAGCCGATACCAAATTTTGTATGGGGTGTGGAGAAAAAGGAACCCTTCCCCACTGTTGGTGGAGAGGAGAACTGTTGAACTACTATGGAAACCAGAGTGGACATTCTTCAAAAAGCTAAGATTGGAGAACCCATTGAAGCCAGCTATTCCCCTCCTGTGTGTTATTCCAGAAAAACTGAAAACCTCATAATAGTGATACAGTTTACTGATGTTTATAGCAGTGCAATTCATCATAGTTTAATCCTAGAAGCAACACAGATGCCCATCAATTGAGGAATGGACAAAGAAGTTGTGGTAGTTTTACATGATGGAGGATTATTCAGCTATACAACAGTATAAATTTGAGTTACAGTTAGGTAACTTATACTTAAATGTAACAAATCAGACATGCATGTGCAAAAAATATTATTGTCTCCTTATTGTGAAATTCTGAAAGAGAAAAATGAAATCTGAAGGATACCATAGGTACTGGACAGTGGCAATGCTCTTGTTAAAAAGGCAAGAACTACTGAGTTGAGAAGGACAGGAGAGGGAGTAGGGGAAAGAGATTTGTCTATGTATGCAAGCAGGATGGTTTGGACAACTGTACAGCACATTTTTGCTGGTCTATGAACAGGAGCAGAGAAGACTTAATTTATTCTGTCTACTTTTAACAGTTGTTTGGACTTTTTATCTTGTTAATTTCTTATACATTACTTTGTTTTTCCAATTTTACATGCAAATATCTGATAATAGGAATAACTTTTTGGAAGACAACACAAATTTTACAACAATACCATGAAATGTATACCATTTTGTGAACTGAAATTCTGTATCATTTAAAATCTTTCTGTTTTACATTTGTATTTATTTTTAAGTTTAAGTTTTACTCTTTTAAAAAGAATAAAAAAGAGAATACCAGTTTTAATTGCAGAATTGGGATGGTTGTTAACCTAAGGACTCTTTTGCTATGCCTGTTGTCATTCACACCAATGCCAACGAAGCTATTTTATATGGAAATCCTGTTGCATCCAGTTCTATATTATATATTGTATTGTATTGGATTATATCATATTATATTATATATATATATTGTATATTATATGTATATATATTCTCTCTTCATAGGAAAACAATGACTATCATTCAAAAACAACTTACATACCATTGAAAGCCCCACAGTGCATAGATAACCTAAACCTACCTGCAGTATCCTTCGTGATTAATAAATGCAGAAGAGCTATAGGAGAATAACTTATAATTTACTCTTGGCAGAACTGCTGAGTGGCCATATAGAGGGAATTTTACATTAATCTCTGAGGGATATGTGCTTTTCATTCAGTCTGTACTCCCCATGAATTCATTAAGATGATCTGCAATTGGATATGCTTCAGTATTTAAAGTCTGAGATTTTTTTTATTGCTTTCCAACTCTGCACTACCATTATGTGAAGCCACAGAAGCCAAGTCCTCTCAGAGGACAGTTAATGGAGTAGTTGTTCCTGTTTTCTAATGCTGAAGGGTATTTTCCGTAGGGAAAAACATAGTTTCACTAAACAGCGTTAGACAATGTTTCTGGTTTCAAATGCCACTTTGGGGCTTTTAGTAGGTGTCTGTGATGAAAACTGGCAAAAGGTTTGGTGCAGTTGAGCCAACCTTCCCAATGGGCAAGGCTGTTGCTCATTGTGGAAGATCTTTGTGCAATAAGTGGAGGAATTTCATCCCTCCACCGATGGCTGCCATGTAGAGGGAATGAGGGGTCTTCATTCTTTCCCTCTTTACTGAAGCAGCAGATTGGTATCGGGAAGGAGACCAACTATCTAAGGAATGATGAGTTACAACTATGCTGTGGCCATTGGTCCCACGTTACCTTCAGCTACTCTGCTGTGACAGAACTTGGAGAACATGAGATGCA
The DNA here is from genome assembly GCA_004027025.1 of Myocastor coypus. Classification (NCBI taxonomy): domain Eukaryota; kingdom Metazoa; phylum Chordata; class Mammalia; order Rodentia; family Myocastoridae; genus Myocastor; species Myocastor coypus. Next base: position 65,187 of record PVJA010003645.1, read on the forward strand.
GATGATTTGAAACAGACTGGTTCCAAGAGCCCATTAGTCTGCAATTATGCCAGCTGTGAAAAAATGCATGGGAATGTTAAATTTTCTTTTCCTTTTTAGGGAAGATCCTTGTATGGCCTTGGAAGAACTGCATATAAACTTTTATGCTGTCTTCTGAAAATATTGATCCTCCACATACTCTGCTTTAGGTGTTTAGTTTGCAGAACTTCTACTGTGCTTGTGTGTCTAGATTAATTTAAAGCCAGTCACAAATTTCACAGAATTTATTTTTGGAATTGTAAAAATTCATTGTTAATGCTTTCAGATTTAAATTTTAACTTTTCCAAAAGCCAACAAACATATCTTCACATTATCAAACTGGTACAGTTTTAGTAGAAATCTCAGATAGTTTGATGTTATCATGTAAAAACTCTGCCGTATCTTTTTAGATAGTCTATTGTTATGTCTGAGAAGTGAAATTATTAGGAGTAAAATAGTGAGTGATGCAAACATAGGCTTCCAGATAGTGAAAGACACAAAACATCATAAAACAGTCATAAAACCTTGTGAACAGAACGAAGATATGTGGTCTTTAGGAAATATGAGCATAAAAACAAACCATATATAAAATATTTTAGAATATGATATACATAGTTAAGGCATAAATGGGATTATCTGTAAATTAAGTACGTTCAAATAGAATTAATTCTTTATTTTATTTTATTTTATTTTTTTTGAGAACTGCAGATCGAATTCAGGCCCTTGCACTTGCCAAGCAAGTGCTTATTGTACTGAGCTATCTCCCTAGCGCCAGATTTTTTAAAATAAAGATAAAAATAAAGTGACAGAGGTGTCTTAGTTACTTTTTACTCATTACTGGGACAAATACCCGACACTCAAGATGAAGGAAGGAAAGGTTTATTAGCTCACAGTTACTGGAGGTTTAAGTTCATATTTGACTGGCCCAAGGCTGATTGGAGCAGGGCGGGGAGCATCCAACTCATGGCGGTGGCAGAGCAGCAATTGGTGGCAGAGGCAGCAAATCGATCAGGGCAGCAGAGCAACAGCTCTTGTCTGTCTCTCTATCTCTTCTCTATGTTACATTCAGGCTTTCTGCCTTAGGATATCCGCCCTAGACCACACCCATAGTCTCAGCCCTACTCAACTGATAATCCCATCAGTACTAAAACACAGTAATCCCAGGGATCATGGATCAAGTCTCAATCTACAGAAGTCCCTGCCCAATGACTATATGAGGCTTTTGGGGGACAACTAGACATAAACCATAATAAGAGGACAAATCAAGTTGGCTTCAGTAAGATAAAACTATAGATTGAAAACAAGAAAATTACCCAAATGCTCATAAACATAAAAGAGGAATTCTCAAAATTAAATGCTTTGTTTTGAAGTATATAGTCTTTTTATCTTAGTACTCTGGAAGCCTGGGACTGAAGGATCACATTCAATTCAAGTTTGAGAGTCACAGATCTTCTACTTAAAAACTTCTGGAGTCTCTGTCTTAAATAAAAAGCAAGAAAAGAAAAGAAAACAAAAACAAAAACAAAAACAAAAACAAAAACAAAAACAAAAAAAACCAATCTGGGATGTAGTTCGTGCTTAAATCTTTGGGTCCAAACCCATCATCACAAAGTATAGGGGCAAAATACTATCATAGAATGTATATAGTGTTGGGCCTGGTGGGATAGCTCAGTTGTATAAAGTGCCTGCTTGGGCAAATTCAGTCCAGTGTAGGGAACCATGGTTTGATCCCTAGCACTACCTGCCTGCCACGCCAGACCTGCTCTTAGGCAACCTGAGTCAGCAAAAAAAAAAAAAAAAAAAAAAAAAAAAAAAAAAAAAAAAAAAAAAAAAAAAAAAAAAAAAAAAAAAAAAAAAATCATTCCCAAGAATGCATAGTATGTCTAGCTAATAATCCAAATTCATATTAAAGCATGTAAAAGACATGAAAATATTATGATTATAACAATGATACAATGCATAATTTTAAAATAAGACAAAGTTAAATTTTCTAATATGTGAATAAGTGATGGCTATAAGAGCTAATTAAAAATAGTAGGGAAGTGATTAGTGTATGTTCAACAAAAAGTGAACTACACTGATTAGTAATTAGTTAAATAAGAATTTATCTGATAATGAAACATTGAAAGTGACATAACTTGGAAAATCCTTAAAAATTGAATATTCTCTTCAACGAGGTTGTAGTACAATAATTCTTATGTCATCAGTCTAAAATTCTTAAAATCAATATTTGCAGTATTTCTTTGACATTCCTATGACTCAATTCATACACAAAATAAAATATTAGGTACCTTAACTTCTCACCAAAAATAAAATTTAAGGCTCTGATTATGAAGTAAAGGACAAACTTGGGATGCTCAAATTTACTAGTATTGCTGATGATAATTAACTCGTATAGTGTAGCTTTTTTTTTTTTTTTGTCTTTTTGAGACAGGGTCTTGTTATGCGGTTCAGGCTGGCCTTGAGCTCACTTTTGTAGCTCAGGCTGGTCTCGAACTCGCACCGATCCTCCTGCCTCAGCCTCCCGAGTGCTGGGATTACAGGCATGCTCCACCACGCCCGACTCTAGTGTAGCATTATGAGTTGTGGTGCTCAGGTGGTTTTGATAAAGAATTTTATGAAAGAGTAAAAATTCTTTTTTAAAGCTACCTATGAACACATACCATTTTTTGCTGAACAACTACACCTGCTGTTCAAGTCTTCTATGTCTCATCTGTTGCACAGAAATGCTATTGAAAATGGGTTTCTGTCCTTCTTTTGGTACAGAAATGAATTCAAAACTTTGGCATTTGTTTTCAAAAACTTTTTTTCAGAAAGAATTGTTTAGTATTTCACAGGATACTTCTCTCATTAAATTAAAAATTAGCTTGCCTCTAGTCTATTGTTAGAGTTAATTTGCAAATCCCTTTTCCCCTTTATCAAGTCCTACTAAATTGGTACGATTGCTAAGCAAAACAGAAGAAATTGTTTCATTTGGATATTTTCCATCAGTGGACAGCTGTGATGATTAATTACTGTGTAAGAGTGCTATGATCTATCAGGTTTCATATTGTTGTTGTTCTAAAAAGAAAGGAAATTTACATTCCACCTAGCATTTTATGTAAAAAAAAAAGACCAAAACAAAACACTGTTGTGAGAGTGTTCTGGTTTTAAATTTCTTTTCCAATCCTATTTATGTCTTTGCCAATTTTGTAGGCTTATTGCTTTATCAAGGTGTGCCATTAGTCATCATAATTCCATTGTTGTGTTAGAAAGAATTGTGCTGGAACAACAGGTATACTGGTAAGTCTTTTGTGACTAAGTTAATAAACCCTGATGTAATATTCAGCTTGAATGTAGTAAATCTTTAGTATTCCTAGTGCATGTTTTATATTTAGCTGTAAAATTGTGCAGGCATAACTGATAAAAATTCAAAATATATATAATACACTGTATGTTATAATTAACACAAGCAATATGTAATAGTATTAATATTTTATATTTCAACTGTGGGCTAGTTTACTGTGAATGTGACCACAGTAGATATAGAATATCATAAGATATATTTTAAGTAAGCTAGTATGAGGAATAATATACTATTACTATAAGTAATGCAATTTTTATATGGGAAATTAGCTTTATATGTTCTGAACAAGTCAGACTGACAGAAAGAACTTACAGTATATTTAGTGTGTACTGAGTTATACCTTAAGTAATTTCTATATTGTTGCACAGTTATTTCCTTTTACACATTTATTTCCCAGAAGATGAATGTTGTTGCAGTCCTTTTTAGCATACCTCACAGAATTGGAGAAAATATTCCTAAAATTCATTTGAAACAAGACGAGACCTAAAATAGCAAAACCAATTTTAGGTAACAAAAGCAAACGACAGCATCACAATCCCTGATTTGAAACTATACCCCAAAGTCACTGTGAAAAAAACAAAACAAAATAAAACAAAACAAGACAAAACAAAAAAACGGTATGATACTGGCAAAGGAAAAGACCTGAGGATCAATGGAACAAATTAGAAGATGTATGAAAACCAAACACACTTAATAATCACACTTGAACACATCCGGTCAGAAATTTTCTATTTATTTTTCAGAATTTTGATGGTTTATTGATTTTGAGAAATAGTCCTATTTCGGCAAAGTGATCAAATCTTTCTGCTTACTACTATGGTCTTCATTTAATCTTTTTTTATAAAAAAGTCCATATTTGCAATAAAGAAAACTCTTACTTAAGTCCTTGTATGGGTAGATAGCTTCGTCCTGACGTTTTGTTCTGTCAGTTTGGCTACTACTCTATCAATTGCTTTGATTTAGAATCAACTTTAGTGGATTTTTTTTTCTCTCTTTTTTTCTACTTTCCGTTTTACTGACATTTTTCTTATTCCCTTTTTGGTTTATTCAGATTATTTTATACCTGTTAGGTTACTAAACATTAAATCTTAGATTGCCATTGTGAGCCTTTTCTAATATAGGTGTATTATATACTGAATGGTAGAATTTCTCATTAAACAGTACCAGGTCTATATCCTACAAATTTTATTGTTGTATTTTTTTTTCTTTCTCAATTTATGATACGTTCTAGGTTCCTGTGACACCTTAAATGAGCCATGAATTATTTAAAAGTACTGTATGTTTAATTTTGAAGTTCTAATCATCTTTGTCTTATTTATTACTTGTTTAGTTTCACTGTGATCAGAGAACATACTTTCTTTTAAGGTTATTTTAGAACCCAGGATTTGGTCTGTTTTATCTGCTTATTTTTTGCATGTAATGTCGAGAAAAATGTGTGCTCTTCTGATTCAGGGTACGGTGTTTGGAAAAGTTACTTAATCCAGCTCAACTCTTCATAGTTTTGAGAACTTCTGGCTATTTGTTCTAATAACAACTAAGTCTGTAGTGTTGAGGTTGTAAGTGCAACTTGAAATTTCAGCAAATACATTTTAAACTCTGTCAATTTTGCTCCATATATTTTAAAGCCATGTTGTTAGCTGCACATTGGTTTACACTTTTGCACATGCATGGCTGTTTTACTGTTACGTAATGTTCCCCTTTACGTATGGCCATTCTTATCCCTCTGAACTCTACTTTACTAGCAATGGTCAACTCAGTACCATTTAATTAGACTATTTCACTTTAAACGTACTATTCATTCTGTTTTCAGTGGATTCTTGTACACAATTTATTGGATCTTGGTTTGTATTTCATTCCTTTTGGATTATTTCTGTATTTTAATAAGTAGATTTATGCCACTTAGTCTTGTAATTTTCAATATGTTTCTTTTACTCCTGACAGGGTTTCTGTCAAGAATGTCTCCCAAATGGCACAAATGTTGTAAGGTTGGGCTTTGGAAAAGTGATTGGTTAATGACAGTACTGTACTAGACTGGCTGTCAGGAGGTTGGTGTGATTGCAGTGGATTACTGGGTGGCAGTGGGACATAAAAGGACATTGCTCTCTTCATGGTTTCCTCTTTCTCTCTCTCTCTGTCCCCCTCTCTCTCTCTCTCTGACTCTATCTCTGTCTCTGCCTCTATCTCTCTGTCTCTGTCTCTTTCTCCTCTCTCTGTCTTTCCCACTATATCCTTCTTCTGTGAAGCTGACCAACTGTGGATTTATTTATTTTTTCTTTCAAGGACATTGTGCTTGCCAAGCCGGCACTTGTGTCACTGAGCTATCTCTCCAGCCCCTGTACTACATTTTCTGAAAACTATGGGCCAAAATAAACTTTATTTCTTTGAAGAATGGGTGTTGCATATTTTACCCCAGTAATAATAAAGTTACTAAGACAGAAATTGGAACCTGATTGGTGTTGTGAGCATCACTGAAAGAGAAGTTTTTGGAACCCCTTGGTCAGAGAACGAATTTGACAAAGTATAGAGATGTCAACTAGAGAAGCCATAGAACTCTGTCAGACAAGCTTGATGGGAGATTTTTATCAGACTCTCAGATTAGATCTCAAAACAGCAGAGCAATGATAGAAATGCAGGCAGTAAGTAATCGCATGAGATTTCAAAAGGGAACAAGAAACACCTTTGCAGCTGGACTAGAGGACATGTGTGTTGTTCTCTGGTAGAAAGTATGTCTACATCTTGCTGGTGTCTTGAGTCTTCAGAGGAGACTGAGTTTAAGGATGTCATGCTAATTGGCAAAGGGCAATTCCAAGCAGCCTAACACCCCAGATGTGGCTTAAGTACTTACGAGAAATTTTAGTTAAATTTTCTGTAGGAGGAATACATGGCAGAAGCTAGTGTGAAAAGTTCACAGGACTGTAAGACAGGAAGCTCCTATAACGTTGGGCAAGTGTGGTTGATAAAAAGATTCACATTATAAAGAAGCCAAGTGCTTTGCATCAGGATAATAGGAAAAGTGGCTGAGGATGTTTCTGAAATCCATCAGAGGCTGCCTTTCACTTGAGCACAATTGTAAACTAAAAATCATTGAGACAAGAACGCTTGGATTTCTCTTCAGAAAGGCAACCTGAGAAATTTGTGCTCTGTCATTTGTTTTTCTAATTAATCAAATCTTGCCACTATGTACCATGCTTTTAGTGGCTTCCCTGCAGGTTTTTATATTCTTTTGGTCATATTACTTTCTTTCCTCTGTGTTTGCCCTTTGAAATGGGATTGCGCACCTGTGCTATGAATGTTACAAATATTTTTTTATTTGCTTATTTACACAGGATTCACAGATAAGAGTTTGCCTTGAATCTCAGAAGATACTTTGTACTAGAATTTTTCCTCAGCAGCAAAAGCACCTGCCTGGAAAGTCCAAGGTCCTGAATTTGATCCCTGGTGCAAAAAACAAAACAAAAACCTCCGAACCTTTTCCATGATGTGAGCAGTAGAAAGACTCTGCTTACTGCTAACAATTCATTAAATGTTCTTACATACAGCGATGGTCATGCATCTTTTGGGGGTCCTGGGTAGGATGGTATAATTCAGACAGAGAGCAGTTCTCAAAGCCTCTTCTCCTTTAAGTTTCCAGTGTGAATTGTGTGATACCAGTGAAAAAGGGAACAATAAACATTTTCCTGCATGCTTTCTCATACTTCTCTCTCTTCTTTTTCTTATTCTTCTGTTTTTTGTAGTCTTTTTTTGCATTATATACAACATTAACAAAAATATTTTATTTAGTTTTGCATTTCAATTTATATTTTAAATTTTCTTGCACTGCTGTCCTTTTGCTATTACTGTAGAGCCAGGGCAGTCGAAAAAGAGTGGCATAAATTTGGCTCAGCTCTCTGATCTGTAGATCCTTTGGGCAGAGCAACAGATAGCTCACTCTTAGAACTTTGGTAACTACCTGCTTTTACTTCTGTGCTATCACTTGTACCGTAGCTCTGGATGAGTTTAGGATGAGGGAGGAAAGAAAATAAAATTATGACAGAGTGTTTTTCCTTTGCCCTGACTCATAGCAAGAGACTTTTCAGAAGTCTGATTAGAAAAAGAGCTTCTCTCCCTCACTTGTTTATCTGTATGCAGTGCACTGTTTTAAGTTTCCAGCTAACTTGGCAGCAAGAGCAAGCGGAAACTCACTGGCATTTCCTAGGGGCTAACTTTCTAATGTCTGACTGTCTTTCCACCTCAGTTATATTTTAGTTCTCAGATCCCTGCTACTTGTGATATTTCTGGGATGTGGAATATCATTAAATGAGAATAACTGGGATATACATTGCCCACTGTTTTAGGTAAAAACACTTGAAAGGAATTTTGTTATTGTTTCTGCAAAGTACACTGAAAGTAGATACACATTTACCTAATATGTAAGAGTGCCACAATTTTAAGGAAAAGAGTATAACTCGGTGTGAAAGTAACATAATATCTCTCCTTACCCAAACTTAAAGTTGTTGTGAAATAAATTTGCCTAAAACTTTTTAAAACTATCAGATTAATGTGATACTTAAGATGAACTAAAGTCATGAAGTTTTATGATGCTCTACATAGAGGACCCCCAGAACGTCACCAGGAGTCTTCTGAGTTCAATTGCCAGACTCGGCAATGTAACAGGATGCCAAGTCAGTAGCGCTTTTTGTGCACTAGCAATGAATACACAGAGAAATCTTAGGGAAACCACACTTTTTACAATAATACCTAAAAAAATGAAATACATACCAATCAGTCTAACAATGGATGTCAGAGATTTTTACAGTAAAAATTACAGTACTCTGAGAAAAGAAATTGAAGAGGAGTTGAGAAAATGGAAAACTATTTCATTCTCCTGGATAGGAAGAACCAACTTTGTGAAAATAGCCATACATGTTTATATAGATTCAATGCAATCCCAAATAAAATGCTGTTAGTATATGTCACAGAGCTAGAAAAAACCTTCCTCAAATTCATTTGAAACCAGAAGAGACACAGAGTATCAAAAGCCATCCTGGGAAACTAAGGAAAGGCAGGAAATATCACAATACCTCAAATAACCTGAAATTATACTATAACAATACTATGAAGATGTAGTGATAAAATCATCATAGTACTTACATAGAGATGGACCTGGAAATAAGTGAAACATATTAGAAGATATAAATTAATGAGCCCCTGTGATGCTAGAGAGAGAGAGAGAGAGAGAGAGAGAGAGAGAGAGAGAGAGAGAGAGAGAACTAGAAACACATTCAGCCACTTTATCTTTGACAAAGAGACCAAAAATGTTCACATAAAGAAAGACAGCGTCTGTAATAAACAGTGCTGGAAAAAGCTTTCCATATACCAAAGGCTAGAGCTGGAACCATGCTCATCACCATGAATAAAGATGCAGTGAAAATGGATCTGGGTCTCCAATTCTGTGAAATTAAAGATTCTCAAAATAGCTATTAATGAGCTTCTGAATCTCTACTGGGTCTGTGATAAAGTTACCCTTTTCATTCCTCATTACTTAAATTTGAGCTTTTTCTTTCCTCTTTTTCATAAGCTTAGCTAGGGGCTCATCAATTTTATTTAATCTTTCAAAGAACCAGCTTTTGGATTTATTAATTCTTTGTATTGTTTTCTTTGTCTCGATTAAAGTAATTTCTGCTCTAATCTTTAACATTTCCTCCCATCTTTGGGCTTTGTTATTGCTTTGCTCTTTCTCTTCTAGATGATGTAGGTGCAGCACTAGAGTGCTTACTTGTTCCTGTTCTGTTTTCTTAATGTGTGAGTTCACAGCTATAAATGTCCCTTGAAGAACTGCTTTGATTTCCAGTAGATTGTGTTTGAATTTTCATTAAATTGTAGATATTGTTTAATTTCATATGTAACTCAGTGGTTGCTGAGGAGAATGTTGCTTAATTTCATGTATTTCTGGGGTTCTTGTGGTTTCTTTTGTCATTTATTTCCAGTTTCATCGCACTGTGGTCAGATAACATGCATGGGATAATCTGTTTTCTTGCATATACTTAATCATGACCTATGGACTAGTATGTGCTGCACTTTAGAAAATACCTGGTGTTCAGCTGAAAAAAATGTGTATTCAGAAGTGGTTGGGTGGAACACTCTGTGTATGTCCACTAAGTCTAGTTGTTCCAAGATCTGGTTCAGTTCTGCTACTTCTTTGCCAATTTTTTGTCTGGTTGACCTATCTTTTTGGGATAAAGGGGTGTTGAGGTCTCCTGTTATGATTGTGGTATTGAATATTAGATTTCTTCATGTTCATTAAGGTTTATCTTATATAGCTCTGTGCTTTTATGTTGGGTGCATACATGTTTATGAATATTACCTCTTCCTCTTCAATTTTCCCCTAACCAGTATGTAATGGCCTTATTTATTTATTTATTTATTTATTTATTTATTTATTTTTGGTCAATTTTGGCTTGAAGTTCTGACTATCTCCAGACAGCTTTGTTCCCCCCCCACCCTTTTTTTTCTGGGGTGCTGGGTCATACAGTATTGCTTTTGATCCTTTGATTTTCAGCCTATTACTTTTTTTTTTTTTTTTTTTTTTGCCTGTGTTTAATTGGCTGCCCTGTTTGGTGAGTTCTTTCTGTTTTCATTCATGGGTTTTGGTCATGCTGATGCTCCTCTAAAATATTAGTAGCTGGTGTAGGGTTGCTTTGTTGTTGTTGTTTTTTTTTTATTTTTTTAATTTATTTTTTTTCTTGTTTCAGAACCTTTGTTTGTTTATTCACTCATTTTTATGGCCAACTCAGCCCACTCAAGGGCAGGGCTGGCGCAGCATGTGGTGCCAGGGATCGAATTGCGGTCCCTGAAGCTGCCCAAGCTTTCCCAAGCAGGCGCTTTAGACTACTGAGCCATACTGCCGGGCCCTGGGTTCCTTTGACATCATGAAATTCTTTAGCTGTTCTTTGTCATGGAAGTACTTCACTTCTTCCTCAAACTTCAGAGAGAGTTTCTCAGGGCATAGCAATCTGGGCTAGAATTTGTTTTCACAGCTGACTTGAGGTACTCTGCACCATGCCCTTCTTGAGTTGACGGTTTCTGAAATCTGTCATTATTCTGATGGGTTTTCCTTTAAATATGATATGTTTCTTTTTGCTAGTGTCTTTTAGCATATTATTCTTCTGCTGGATCTCTTGGATCTTGGCTATTGTATGTTTCGATGGGTTCTTAGTTGGGTTGATGTTTTTTGGTGTGCTGTACACTTCAGTTACCTGAAATCCTGATTGTTTTCTCATATTTGGGAAGTTTTTGGTATTACTTCTGTCCATATTCTTTTTATATCATTTGTATTGACTCCTTTCTCATTGATGCCTATTATTTACACAATGTCCATCTTTTCATTGTCTTTCAGACGTTGAACTATGTTTTTTCCTGCACCCGAGCTGTTTTTAAGAGATCCTTTCTTACCTTTTCACTGACTGTGACTGTGTCTCTAAGATATGAAACCCTATCTTTACTTTTATTCATATGGTGTTGCCAACTTGTGATTGAGATTTTATTTTCCTGTACATCTCTTTGAAACTGCTTCATACGATCCATTTCTTTCCTATATTGCTCATTCAAGCTTTCTAACATTTTTCTGTTCTCCTCTAGTTTTTGTCAATATCTTTAGAAGCATTTATTAATTCTTTCGTTGTAGTTATCTGTTCATTTTTTACTTCAGAGGTTATTTCTGATCTGATGAACTCTCTGCCTTTCTGCAGTTGTTCCTTTACTCCATACGCTATTGATTCAGAGATTTCTTTCTTTTTACTTCAGAGGTTATTTCTCATCTGATTTGCTCTGTACATTTGCGTGTTTGTTTCTTTACCTCAGATGCTACTAATTCAGATCTTTCAGCTGTGTGATTTCCGTTTTCTTCTGTGCTAGTGTCTCCTGCCTTTGTTCTCGGTGGGCTTGAGCCCTGAGATTGCACTGTGCTCCTTCTCTTTGTCATTTTGTGTAGCCCTGTCCTCTGACCTTTGGTATAGAGCTTTAGTGAAGTTCTGCTATTAGTGTCTACTGATACTTGGGTCCAGATCTACCAAGTTTGAATTTGTTGAGATGGGCCTGCCTGAGTTTGGCTGCTGTGCTCAGCTTCTTCCTGATGAAGCCCGAGGACATGAACCCACTGTGCTCCTCTGGAAAGATGTTCAGCTCCTGGAGTAGCTGGGAGTGTCCGAATCCCTGCTTCTCTGTAGGGAATTTTGCTGCAGGGTTCCACAGGAGGTGCTGGGTCTTGGGTCTCAATGGGGAAGTTCTCATTGCGGCCTGCAGGCAGAAACTCCTACATACATGCTGGTCATGGGACCTGGGTGGGAACATCCCTGTCATAGCACACAGGCAAAAGCTCCTACTTACACACATTCTGGTCCTAGGATCTGGGTGGGGAAATTCCAGTCATGGGCCATAGGCCTCATATATTATTTGAATGCAAATTAAAACTGAGAAAAAAATCTGTTTTTTATGATTTATGTGAACTGTAATTTTCAGTCTTACAACTATACCCTGAAAAAATTTATAAAATGTTGGACAGAATGTTAGTAACATTTAACAGTAAATCATAAGTTACTGATGTCTTAAAGAATAAGAATTTATTAAGGCACAAGTATTGTTGACATTTCCGAGGGATTTCAAAACTTTCTTATGAAATTTCCTTGATTTTTGAATGGAGATTTTCTTTACATTTTAACAGGTGCTATTATTATTTATTGCATACTAGAATTCAGAGATTTTAAAAACTTGCTATTATTTGCCATTATTTATGACATTTGTTTTACAATATAATGATTTTTGTAGAGTGTTTAAAAACTGCTTATGGAACAAAGATATTCAGCTTTGACCTTACTATGCACCAGCGCTATCTACTTGGAGTTTTTTCTAGAAGACCTAAGCTTTCTTAGTAGTCTTCTTCATGTTGGTGTTTCAGTGATTTAAAGAAAAGTATCTCACTCACCTCTGATTTTATCCTCGTTATTAGAGCTGAGTAACAGACTGCCTGAATCTAATTTCTCTTTCAGAAAACAGCACATCTGATCAAGTGATCATTTTCTCAGTTGAAAACGAACTCTTATTCCATCAGGAGGCCTGACTGCTCTCAGACTCGCATCTCTGACCCTTCTTCCAGAGGCAGCTGGCTTCTCAGTTACATCATCGCGGCAACGGAGTCCAAAGGGTGGGTTCTGCTTTTAAAGGCAATAGCTTATTTTAAAGTACAAATCTTGACTAAACAAATAGCGGATCCACACCAAATCTCCCTAGCATTGAAAAGCCTCGAGCACGAGAATCAGAGTTTAGAGGGTTGGCAGGCAACCCTGGTGTTATTCATGTGAAAAATTATCTAAGTGTGAAGAAATAGGTTTGGCTTCCTGAACCCTCTGATCACCTGAGGAAAAGATTTCTTAAGATTGCAGAAAAGTAAATGATGCAGTTCTAATTTACCCAAGCTCTATGGAGGTCAGGGCAAAAGTCACCAAAATGAAGTTTCATCTGAAGTAACCCAAACTGAATTTGTAACACCTGAAATTTCCTGGAAAAATCTCATGGTGTAACCAGTTAAGCGTTCTGATGTTACATGGATTTTCAAACATTAGCTGCATTTACATGCTCTTCACTGTGTACATTTTACATAGTTTAATCCTTTTTGCCAAGTGGTGGGCTATAGGATATTTATTTGATCTAAAAATAAAATCCAATTAAAAATCAAAGAGTAAAATCCAATTAAAATTTAAAATGTTTCACACCAGATTATACATCTAAACAGACCATTGGTTTCAATACTGTAAAGTTTCACTTTAAGTGAGATGTACTTAATTATTACATGTAAATCCAATTATTTTCTAAGCAGGAATTTTCCTTAACTTTCTGACTAAGAGCAATTACATCAGGGAGAGGTCTTCTTGACATTCGTTGTTCAATACAAAAGGTTTTACGCCATTAAATAAAAAATTTGAATGTAAAATATAATCGCACAAAACATTGAATATGTTAACAGTGGGCTTATAAGCTGACCTATTTAAAGTTTACCATATCCAATGAGTGTCTCAAAGTGTATCAGATGAGCTTTTAGTGTCAAAATTGATTTATGCATGCTGTGTTAGTATGGTAAAAAATGAAATCGGACTATGAGGCCAACATGATTTGTGTGTATTTGTTTACAAGAAACAGAAACAAAATGAAGATTTATCTTTGCCTATCATACACTGCATGCACAAAATAAAATGAATTTATTTTGTTTCTATTAAATATATTTTATCAGTGCATGCTGTCATTCTTGGGCAGGTAGATGTGCACATTCTGAAGGAATTTTTTAGAGTTTTACTTACACTGCTTCAGTTATGTCTGACTGAGCAGATCTTTCCCTCCCTCGCCCTTCCCACCTCCTGGACCCCTCTCCTGAGAATTGGAAATGATTATTCTGAAGTTCCACCTCAGGTAAGATTGTGCTCCAACTGCTATTAGAGTTTTCATGACCCTTTAGATATCTCAGTCTCACTTATTTAATGACACAGAAGAACAGCAGACATCTTGGGCTTTCAAGGTATTTGGATCCCTGTGTGTATTTTCACAGATTTTAAGAATGATTTCAAATGAACACAGAACAACTGATGTGAGAAAAAGCCTTTGTTTACTAAATTCTCTTCCCACCAGGGAAAAGACAAGACGTGTGAGTTAGCTCCTTCCATTCTGGTACAACCTGAGATGATGCTAATAACACGACCCTGTAGAAAGTTGAAACATGGGCCCTTTTCCCTCTATATTGACCTTTTCAGGTTCCATAGCTCTCACGGGGCAGAGATATTGGGATTCTAGAACTTCCTGGAGCACCTGTACCCAAGGGATACCTGAAAGGGCAGCTGAGGTAGTTTTCAGGATTCTGTCCTCCTGGGAGTACTGTGTATTTCCTTTCTTTCCTGCTCATGTTAGCTGGGGGGACTGCGCTATTTGATCTCAAGGTTGGATTAAAATACAAATGCCGGCTATGAACAGATGACGCTTCTTTCAGCGTGGCTTTCTTATTTGACTTCATCCATTTCCCTCAGTCTTGCCAGTCTCCCAAAGAAACTGCTGACCTGTGTCACTGTGGCTGAAATCTTACATTCCCACTACCAGCTCCTGAAATGGTGACCTGTGGGCACTGTTCTACAGGAGAGGTTTATTTACATTTATTTTTAAGTTGGATGCCAATTTATTCTAATTCATGCCATTGAAGTTCTTCCTAAATGAAGCATTGTTTTTCAGATTTCTGAAGAGATATTTGCTTTCTTCTTGTTGGGTTTGTGTTCTTATATTTAGGGTGCAAAGTTTTCTTTCTTTTTTTTTTTTTTTTTTTTTTTTTTTTTTTTTTTTTTTTTTTTTTTCTGATATGTACTTTTTAGTTTTCTTCTCCCAGGATGCATCTTGTATTTTTACGGCTTTAGCAAGTTATTTCCAGGGTAAGAAGGCAATGTTAACTTCAACAGAATCCTTTCAATCAATTTTTTTCTTTACTTGGTGTTGCTTTTGATGTCCTATCTAAATTTTTATCACCAAATCCATTTAATACAGATTTTATTTTGTGTTTCTAATTTTGTTTTTTTTTTTCACATGTTGATCTGAATTATATTTTCAGTTTTCTTTTTTTCTAATTTAAATGTAAGGTATCATTTTGTAGCCTCTTTCCCTTTGATTCTCTTTCTTTCTTTCTTCCTTTCTTCCTTTCTTTCTTTCTTTTCCTTCCTTCCTTCTTTCCTTCTTTCTTTTTCATTTCTCACATACTGATATCACATCAACTGTAGCCTCAGAGTGGATTTTATGATCCATGGCAGATGACAGAATTTCAAACTTGGGTTGCTTCTGTCCATCCATCTTTACAAGCTATTCTTCTCTTGCAGTCGCTTCTGTCATCTAAGTTTTGTTTTTCACTTACAAACATACTCATTTGTTGAAAACGAAAATACACCGGACACAGGAACTATGGAGTCTGTACATTTTGGTCGATTAAATTGTTCTGCTTACCCGTGTCAGTACTTCATCATTCTTCCAGGTCTCGTACTATTTCTCCTTACCTAGTCCTCATAGCATATATATTTTTTTAAAATTTCTGTTCAGAGCCATCTCTGTAGAATCTTCCAGTTCTGTTTCCTAGACTCAGCAGTTTCTCTACCGTCATTAATGTTTTGTTCCCGTCGCCACAGTATTAGCATATATAGAACTTGTCATTTTTTTAAAAAATATTATTTATTTAGATACAGGATCTGCCACTCAGCTCAGACTCTTAGTGATCCTCTCAGCCTCCGTAGTGCTAGAATTCTAGGCATGCATTGCTCCCAACTTCAGGGCCGTCAGGGTGCACTCAGGGATCTGTGATGCATGGCACGTGGTACTGAGGACTGAACTCATGTCCTGTGATTGCCAGGCAGGCACTTAGACTGCTAGGCCATCTCCCCAGCCCACCTCGTCACTTTTTTATATTTAGTTTTATACTTGTTCATTTACTCTCACCCCTCAATACACACTGGCCTACTGTGTCTTTGATTGGGTGTATATGGCTTTGTTATGCTCTTCCTATGGCTTCCAATATAGTATCCCTCACTCAGTTGTCCAGTGAATGAGAATATTTAAAATCAAAGGAAGTAAATAAAAGATTTTAATGTACCATGTCATTTCATAAATGTAATTTTGTCATTCTTATTCTTCAACTCGTATTGTTATCCTCATATTTTTAATAGAAATAAATATATTTTCTTACTAAAGTTTACTGTTAGTATCTTATGGTATACATTTCAAGGAATGATTAAGAATCAGAAAATGTCATTAAAAAAAAAACAAAAAAAACAGTTGAAAGGATCTGTGCCGATCAGTGCCAAACAGTCAGGAACACACACACACTGACCTACAAAACACCTCATAATTCACTGTGCCTTACAGTTTCTCAGAGTTGTTTCTCATTCAGAACATTGGATAATATAAGCAGAGTTAGAAGTGCTGTTGTGGGGCCTGGTGGGATGGCTCAGTGGCCTAAAGTGCCTGCTTGGGAAAGCTTGGGCGGCTTCAGGGACCATGGTTTGATCCCCCGCACCATATGCTGTGCCAGCCCTGCCCTCAGGGCGGGCTGAGCTGGTCATAAAAAAAAAAAAAAAAAAAATGAGTGAATAAAAAAAATAAAAATGTATACTTAAAAAAAAAAAAAAAAGTGCTGTTGTGTGCTGTATCCCCTCTGTCTGTTCAATCAAGGTGGCCTCTTAGTTTTGAGGACACACATCACCCTGCTTTATGTTCCTCTTACAACTTGAATAACTCTCACTTACACCCTGCTATGTCCACATTTTAAAATGTGTGGTAAACAACTTCTCTGAGAAAGATACATCCAGGAAATGAATAGTGTCAGCAACGTTTTTCAAGACAATATGAAATGGCAAATAAATAAGTGCTGGGAAAGGGTAGGGACAAAGATGGGTCTTTGAAGTACTTAAGAAAGGACTTCAGTAGGGATGATCCTGACGTACAGCACTTCAAGGAGCCAAAGATGGGATTTAGCTTGAGACTGTAAGAGAAATTCAGTGGTTGGCCACACCGGTTCCACGAATGATGACAGTGCTGTGTGAGGACCCTAGCTGCACGTTTTCTGTAAGGCGTCCCAGCAAATGTTGGCCAGTAGTTATTCTAAGGAAACATGTTCTCAAGGGAAACAATTTAAGAAATGGTTCATCGTGTTATAAGACAATGTCTACCTGTACATACAACTTACTGGAATCTTCCTATGCAGGGGTGACGGGCAGTATTTGGTATGTTTGTAATTTTATAATGTCTTTTTATCATTTTCCCATAGAAAGCTGCCAGGACATGTATTGAGTGTTAGAATTATTGTATTTCCACATTTTGTCTTATACTGGTCATTTGTCTTTCTTGCTTGCCAGCAGATGCTGGGACTGGAATGTCCTTATATTTGCTTTTCCATTAATGATGTCTCAAAAGACACTGAGAATTTCCTCTGTCTTTGCTCTTGGAGAGCAGAGTTACCTCGTGCACTGTGGCAATGTCTAATCATATAGTGCCAATTGCTGTGCTGCGCACATACAAGGCTATAGCCCCGTGTTATTCTTAAGCGTGTGCCAAAGCCGTGGAATTTCATGAGCTTTACTCCGGCTCAACATTCCTGATGTATTGAAAATCCTCCATATTCTTTTCCAACATTAGACTTTCTACGATTTCCTAGTATTGGAAAAATGTACATTCATGTAAATGTTACAAGTGATCTTCTTTTATTCTGGTGCTTACATTTTGAATGGTGTGATATTTATTATCAGTTTAGATATTTGCTTTTGAGCAGTGGAGAAAGATTTGCGTTGTATTCCTTGAGGTTTCTCTTAAGTGTTCCTCACATATCTCTCCTCCCCTTGTCTTTCTCTTATCCCTTCTTTCATTCACATTTTCTTCTTTCTTTTCTTTCTAACCCTTGCCTTGCTCTAATCATTATTTAATTATGTTTACCAGGCTTAAGAAAACGAATCCAGCTGGGCATGGTGCCACACGCCTGTAACCCCAGCACTCGGGAGGCTGAGGCAGGAGGATCGGTGTGAGTTCAAGACCAGCCTGCGCTACAAAAGAGAGCTCAAGGCCAGCCTGAACTATATAACAAGACCCTGTCTCAAAAAGACAAAAAAAAAAAAATACTGACTTTTATAAGTCTACTGAAAAAGGATTCCATTGATAATTGTGATGTCTTTCCAGTGGCATTTAGAGCATCTGTTATATACAGACTGTCCCCCAAAATATACTTTGCATTTGTGGTATTGCCAGAATAAAAGATGGAAACACAACCATCGTGGAAGGAAGACATGGCTTCCTACTGCTTTGCACTGAGATGCTGCTGAGTGGCTGAATGCAGAAGAAAAGTCATGAGAAAAGCTCTCCTAGCTGTCGGGAGGGAGGCCTGCGCTGCTCTCACTTTTATCCATTTCATTAAGCTGAAGCCTGGAACTTAGAACCATGTAAAGCTCTGAGGAGTGACCTGTTATCTCTAGGAAAATGGAAGTGGTCTGGGTTTTCGGTAAGATCCATCCGATTCTTTCCTCTCTCTTTGCTATCACATTTTTTTGTTAATTTCACTTTTCATTTACCCTTTGGGTTTAGAAAGAATCTGTAGAACGATTGTGAGGACAATATGCAATATGTCAACTTTCAAAGAAAAGAAAGGGGAAAAGAAAAGAAAAAAATAGTAATGTTGATTTAGAAGGGTTAATGTTTAATTGTTTGTTCAATCTTATATACCTATACGTATTAATCTAAACTGATCTGATAATGAAAATATGTAATATAACCATTGTTAAATTTAAACAATAAAAAATTGAAACTTGAAAAAAAAATAAACCTACAGTCTTAAAAAAAAGAATCCTGAAATATTTAAGCTGTCTGATTCTTAACATGGAAGAAAGCCACCTTCATGGACAGTGATGTGCAAAACAAAGAAAAATATACATCTTCTTTGCATAAACAATTATCTATTTATTACCATCAGTCCAGTCATGTTGATAACGGTGGGAAATGGATAGAAAAGTGGAGAGGAAGGACAAGTTCGGTGGGGGCTTGCGCTGTTGGAGAAATTCCTTAGGAGAATTTAGGAGTGCTTGCTGTAATACATAGTTGCTTTACTTGTTAATGATTTAAAGCCATTATTAAAATATGAATAATTCAAAAAATGCATAAATGTTTGAAGAGTCATGAAAAAAATATCGGCTACAATGCTTAGGCCTAGGCAGGACATTTGGGATCCAGATTCGCTGCTTAGCTGGATTTCTATCGCAGCTTTTCAGTTTCCTCTTTCTGCTTATATATAATGGAGCAAAAGGAGGAGTTTGGAAGAATAAATAAAATACTATATTCAGAGCCTCCATGTATAATATGCAAGTTAGTTCCCATTATTCACTCTGTAGTTCAGAAAAGATTTTTCCAAATGGTAGAAGGAGTAAAACAGCAACTAATAACCACAATAGAAAAGGATAATTTTTAATGTCAAGAGCATGCTTAGCGGGAGAAAAAGAACAACGTGTCTCTATGTTTAGAAAAGCAGTGCGGCAGTCTTAGCCTAAACTTCCGCTGTCCCTCTGCTCTGCTCCCTGTGCACCACGGCAACCCACCATACAGCGTTAAGAGATGCACATCTGCCTCCGCTTTTAGGTCAGGTCAGGGGATGACTTTTAAACAAAACATCACTGAAGGCTTTCGGATAAACCCGCGAGAAATTAATTGTAAGTCACAAGTAGACGTAGCTGCAGCGTTTCCTGTGGACCTCCCTGAAGCTCCATCACTCACCCTTAACCGTGGGTCTCAAGAGGCATGAAAATGGTCCGTGGCATATCTGAAGCCAGGTACTTTTCTTATCTAATTTCAGTCTGCT
Source organism: Myocastor coypus (assembly GCA_004027025.1). Classification (NCBI taxonomy): domain Eukaryota; kingdom Metazoa; phylum Chordata; class Mammalia; order Rodentia; family Myocastoridae; genus Myocastor; species Myocastor coypus. The sequence goes on from PVJA010003645.1 coordinate 84,932, forward strand.
GGGATGTGATATTTCTGTTGCATGAAGGTGTTGAGGATTATGATATTCAATCTAGCCACAGCACCGGGGCTAAGCTTGATGATGCCACTGTGGGCCCATTTTGGTGGGGCTCACGGAGCCCACTGATTTCCATGCCGTGGTGTTTGGCCTCTTAGGATCAGAATCCCACAGCCTTCTTCCTTCTCTTACCCACCCTTCCAGTCTCTTCCTGTTGTACTATTGTCACTTTCCTAGGATATTTCATTCTAAACGGTTCCATCCCACCAGGGAAGGCCATCTTTGTATTACAAAGACACACTTATTAATCATAATGAAATAGTAATGGGTAAAATAGAGAGACCCACCATGTCTGTGTCCATAGTATACGAGTTGGAAAGAATAATTTCCTCATATTGTATGTGTTTCTTATGCTGTATGGTGGAGCAGAACCAGCTAGAGGTTTTATTAATACTCGGTCTCCTGGGCCCATCCCAAGGTGCTCTTCTCATAAGGTCAGAAAGCATCTAAGGATGTACACTTGCAGCAAGAATCCAGGAGATGCTGCTGCTGCCGTGTGCTCAGGTGCTGCCCTTTAAGAACAAAATATCTGGGGAATGCCCTTTGCTCACCGGAGCATCCATAAGCTCACTTGGCTGCACAGCCTTAATACACTAATTAACAGGTGAAAAGAACTCTTAGTTTGAAGGGTCTAAGAAGAGTAATAAAAGAGGACACATTCCAAGCAGAGCTAACAGTGTGGGTGAAAACTGTATATTTCAAATATATATACTACATCGAATGAATCTTGATGAGCTTTTTGCAAAAGAAAACTTATAGAAATTCTGTAATTTTAACTCATATTATTTAACAATCAATGTAAGAGTGTTAAGTAAATAAAAGACCAGGTCACAGAAAAGTTATTGCACTTTGAAATCAGATTAGTAAAAATTCTCTTTTATATTCACTATAGTTATCTAATCTTGGAAATGTTATGTAATTTTTACTGTAATTCCAGTATCATCTTTAGTAAAATGAATGTATCCTACAGCTACTACAAAAAGTGAATGAGAAAAGGTATGTAGTACTTGATACAATGTAATCAATAGTAATAGATGATATTTCGTCTTACCATGTCTACCTGCATGTGTGGAAGTCCAACAAGGAATCAGACAATCTGGTATTTAAAGTTTTGTATTAATGTTTTCTACAAACCTGACATCAAGTCACTATGAATTACTGTTTGTATTTCTTTAAAGAAGTGTATAATCTATACATGGACCTTTCCTCATTGTAATGTTTGAAAATGTTTTAGAGAGTAGCTAAAGGCTTAATGCAAGGGAAAGGTGCTTCAAATAAAAGATTTGAATCTATTAACTAAGCTAAAGCATACCTTAATAAAATAAAAAAGTGTTAGTTTTGATAGTTATGTTTGGCATTCTGACAAAAGTCTTATATTACCTAAACCACAGCTCACTTAGAAAGAAAGTATGTTTTTTATTGTGCTTAAATGCATTGAACTTGGGATAATCTTATTTGTTGCTTGAACTGATTTGATAACTGAAAAATGATTCTTCCATTTCTCTTTATCTTGTTGAGTGCAGAGTGGACATTTCTTCGCATGAAGATGAGCCCTTGGGTCTGCAGATTGAGCTCTATGGTTGGATACTTAAGTAGCACACACTGTGCCCTGGTTTTTGATATCTACTAAGAGAAAATAAAATGCACAAAATGTATGATTTTTTTTCCTTAAAACTCATTCAACTCGATCTTTTAGATGCTTTGCTAGCACCTGTTTTGGAAGATTCAGCAGAACAGTTAATGAGAGGACTCCAATACGTCCTTTGTCGCCAATACAAATCACAGCATACCACGCAAGAACCAGGTGCCACAGCTTCTGAGAGCGGACTGCTGAAGTTCTAGATGTTTGGAGAACAATTTGTTAAAACAATATTTATGCTAAATATTTTAAATAATATTAATTTACATTTAGTGAAATTATATAGAAAGAAGTACAGATATTCTGAAATTAATTCCTAATTATTATTATTTTTTTGTCTTTTTGAGACAGGGTCTCACTGTACAGTGCAGGCTGGCCTTGAGCTCACTTTTGTGGCCCAGGCTGGTCTTGAACTCGCACTGATCCTCCTGCCTCAGCCCCCCAAGTGCTGGGATTAGAGGCGTCAGCCACCATGCCCAGCTTCTAATTATTTTATGTTATCAATGTTTTACATATTTTTTCATCTCTGATAAATATATGATGACAGCATTCCATCGTGATGTGTACTCCACAATTTTTCACAATTCAGATTTTATGGCTTTAGATTTCACTGATCACATTCCTCATAGACAACTGTAAAATTTCATCTTAGAGAATATAGCTGCCAGTGTTTCAGGAGTTTAATAAGGAGAGGAATTTTTTAAAAACTCATTTTCACTGAGCCTACTTACTTTATTTTTTCACTTTAATTGCCTAAGTCTGAAAACACAGAAAAAAATGTTTTATAATAACCAAGACTGAATTATTAACATCAGGTTGATACAGACCTGACGAGGAAGCCACTGGAGACTGCTTTTTAAGGGGGCTTCATACAGGTTCTTCCATTCCACGTTACTTCCAGAGAGGCTTGGTGCCGCTGTTGCTGTTTGGAGTTTGTCTGTTTTAAGCTTTAGGGGAAGCATTACCATATATTGGGAAATGTTGTCGGCTCCTCCTCTGTTGGACAGGGAATCGGCTCCTCTCATCTAATTAGTGAGTTATTATTATCCATCTTCTTTTTAGCTTTCAAGATTTTATTGATTTTTCCTTTCTCTATTCTTTATTCTGCTGGCTTATTCTTTGAAACATAAATCTTGGCCACCCTTGTTAGAATTTTCAGAATAGTGGGATGTGATCCATATTTTCCAACTGAAACAGATACTTGGGTAAATTGTAGAATTTTAAAGAATTTCTGACCTTAGAGAAATTTCAAGGGAAGTGTACATGGAAAGCTTTTAAAATATTTCCTAGGGTTTATCTTCCCTCTAATTTGATAAGACACATGGAGGGTGAGAGCCTAATGAACCCTCTGATCAAAGTCGTGAGTCTACAGGAGGAGGAATCACCTCATCTCCAAAAAAAAACATAGAAATCCATGCAGAAAAGTAACAAAATGACTGTTGCTAATTACTTGTGGAATAACTTCTACTTTTGTCATTAAAAATAAAGCTCTTAACTCTGGAATAGGATTGTTAATTTAGATTCTGATGATATGTAACTTATGAGTGACTGAAAGTGAATTAGGTGCCATTTGAAATGCTGAGCTTAATATCCTAATTTAGTTGATTTCAAATCTGTGATTTTCGCTCTATCGTATTCTATAGGCTGGTAACACATGAATCAAAGATCCCTAGTGCTTACCACTTCTCTGATTGATAGAACTGCTGAAGAAAAGTGTTCAAATGGCTACTCTTCTGCCAACAACCTAGCTCAACATTTCTGTTCTATTCGCTTATAACCTGAAATGTTGTGTGGAGTTTCTTATTATTGTCATCCTTTAACATTTCTAGTCATTTTTACCTTGAAAAATTGTTGCATTTATATTCAGTGATCTATAGAAAACTCCGGTTATTGTAATTTGGAAAACATATACTCTGCTGGACATTGTGCACACACAGAGAATTATAGCATAGACTATTGAACTCGGAATATACTAGGTTATTAAATTGTTAGCTATCTTTGCATTTTGTTTTTAAAACCAGTATATAAGTCAAGAATTTGAAAACTGTCAGAGTTCACAGAATCTGACTCTAGAATTTTCCTGTATAACATAAAAACACAAGAATAACAAAATTTTATTGAATAATGGTTTGGAAAATAAGATTTATTAGCAATACCAGTTGAGCATACACACTTCTAAAATGTCTCCCTCAATGTCATTGGTTAAATTTAAAATTACCCAATATAATTTTTATCAGGAGGTTTGCCCATTAATTCTAGATTAATTTTCAATGTTAATTGTTCATAACTCTCCAGATTTGGCTATCTTTAGAAAAATATAAAACTTATTCATTAGCCTACCACAGATAATAATGCAAAAGTTACTAGTGAAAAGTAAGTTAGAACAATTACAACCTATAGACCTGAGGGGACATTGAGAAGGAATTCTACCAACTCCAGAAGTAATTGCTATGTGGTAAGAGAAACATCCTTTGGCACAGAGGAAATGTGGAGAGGAAACATCTTATCTCTCCTCCATCTGCGTTCACAACTCCTACAGTTATCTTCCATTGTCCAAATATAAACTAAAGACACAGAGATTGAAGGTTGGGTTGGGAAATGGCTGTATTTTCAGGAAATGACACTAGCAAGGTAGCAACAGGTGAATGTGGAATGGGAAAGTTAGAGACCCATCAGAGTAGGACAAGTGAATGGTGAGCAGTCAACATTTATTATTCCTGGTCATCATGGAGTATTTGAAAAATCAAAGAAAAAAATAAGAAATCGTATTCTTCAAAAGGTCTCATAAATTAGGCATGAAAAACATCAGGGCATTATCACATGAAATTGACTGAACTTTCACAAAATAAAATTAACAGCTGAAACCATGATTATTTAAAGATTCTGTGGAATAGTGAAATGCAAAGCATAATCTGGAAATATCTTGAAATTTGGTTCAAACTACTAACTTTGCTTTTTATTTTCATTTACTGTTTCATATAGTTCCAAGAAATCTTTTAGGAATCTCATCTCTGTTACTTTAAGTTACTATTTTGTGAAGTATTTTTCTGTTTTTAAAATTACTTTTAATAAGAAATAACAATGTGACCGTTTCAAAACACGTTAGTAGTACATTCTGAATATTTGATGCAATACATGCTATTGTCCTCCTAGTAGTTACACAGAGCACAGGGTGTAGATGTGATATTTCTTCTAATCATTATTGCTACAAAAAAATTCTTCTCAGTGAACTAGGAGACAGTAGTTGTATACATAATCCAATGATCCATAATCATGGTGGCTCATTCAGATGGCTGACACTGGCAACAGTTCTACAAAGCACTGTACATGGTCTCAAAGTATATCCTGAGGAGATGTGACTGACATTTGGAGACACAAAAGTTATATGTTTTGTTATATAGGTCTTGCTTTAACTTGACCTTAACCATCCAGCAGAAATGTTTATCCAAGAGGACTAAAATGTAAAGCTAGATTAGTATGCTGACCCGTAAAAGGCTTAAATCAACAGCTCCCCACATTGTAAGTATTATAAAGTCTTCTTCTTCTCTTCCTTTATTTCCCTTTCAGTGTTTAGTCTTTTAGGGATGAACCTATAAAATATCTAGTAGCTAACATGAATAAAGACACATTTCACCATCAGTTTAAAGTTTTAGCAATACTTAATCACAACTATCATTTCAGTTATAAAACTATGCTGAAGTAAATCGCTACTAATTAATTTTCAAATTAATCCAGTTACTATATTTTCATTCCCATCAGTTATTTCAGTTGAATGTTCACTAGAGGCATAGAAAAATTCAAGTATTGTGCATTTGTTCATGGCAAAGAATAGAAAATTGATTTCTTTCCATCAGTGATATGATGAAGAAAATTTTCTTTATTTACTCAAAAATGATTACATACACACACACACACACACACACACACACACACACACATCTTTTCAATCTTGAAGCAATAAGAATTTATTATTATGGTAATCTGTTTTTTATTTGTTTGTTTTGTTCTTTGACATATTTTCTTTGTAAGTACACTGTTCAGCTCTGAATTGAGTTGTTTAAGAATATTTTATTTTCAGGGCCCGGCGGGATGGCTCAGTGGTCTAAAGCGCCTGCTTGGGAAATCTTGGGTGGCTTCAGGGACCGCGATTCAATCCCCGGCACCACATGCTGCGCCAGCCCGGCCCTTGGGGCGGGTTGAGCCGGCCATAAAAATGAATGAATAAACAAAGTTCTGAAACAAGAAAAAAAAAAAAAAAAAGAATATTTTATTTTTAATCTTTGTTCAAGTTTCAAAAACTATTTGTGATTGTGTCTAAGAGGAAATTCTAAAGCCATTTGCTGACAAATCCTACCACCTGGAGAAGCAGAGATGCCATTTCCAAGACATGATTACAGACCAG